>WNWK01015601.1:0-47371 GCA_009830355.1 Cherax destructor
CAGTATTGTACAGTAGTGTAATATACGAATGAACAGTATTGTACAGTATTAATATCGTACATGAACAGTATTGTACAGTAGTGTAATATACGTACATGAACAGTATTGTACAGTAGTGTAAAATGTACACATGAAGATGGAGTAACCTACAAGTGTTCTCTTTAACCCTTTTAAACGGTAAAACGATAAACGTTAGTACTGTATGCCCCAAACGTATATTTACGTTTTATTTTTCCTGCTTCCACATTTGGCATGATTGGCCTGAGATGCCTGGTCAGCATAGAATGGGCCTTAACACTCGGTGTGTGCCATTTAAAAAAAATCTGGGACCACTTAGTACCTTGTGGGAGCACCAGTTAAATTGAGCGCCAGCTAGAGCAAACACCGGAAAACACCAAGGATTCACTGATGTCATGTCATATTAACACTCCCCTTGAAGGGGAAAGTGATGTCGGCAGGCTGGCAGGCCAGCTGGCTGCCTGCCTGCCTGGCCACCTGGCTGGCAAGCGCTGGTTGGACCTGGCTGGTCAGCTGGGACCTGATTGGGTCTATCTCTGTCTGTCTGTCTGTATCTATCTGTCTCTGTCTCTATCTCACGGAACACATACGTAAATACAATTATACATAGTGTAAATTACCTGGATAACTAAAAATCAAGACAAAGTGATATGATGTGCTTGGATCGATAATACCAGTTGGTTCATTCGGAGACAAGCAGACAGAAAGACAGACAACAGACAGACAGAAAGACAGACACACAGACAGACGGGAAGACAGACAGGTTTTGCGTAACAAATATTGGGAAGCAGTGTAAGCTCGTCAAATGTCATCACTCTAATTACTGGACTGATAAGAAGAGATAAACTACCCCTCACCCCCAAATGTCACCAGTCGTCATTAGTGGAGATCAGATGAGATAAGGCAGCCCCAAATATCTTAATAATGGCTTAAGGGGAACTTTATTATTATTTTTTCAACAAGTCGGCCGTCTCCCACGAGGCAGGGTGACCCAAAAAAAGAAAATCCCCAAAAGAAAATACAGTGGACCCCGAGTTTCGTAAAAACTTCCTCCACTATCAGTGATACCGCCAATTTACTCCCTTAAGGAAAAATTTCACGTAGGTTAGTCTATTTAGACCCCCAAAAATACACTTCCACAAGAATTAAAATTATACTTACAAATTGCACGATTTCCGGGGTATCGAACCGAGGGTCCACTGTACAGTGGTACCTCGAGTTACGATGGTCCCCAAAATCGCCCTTTTATGTAAGTTTTTTTTTTTAAATGTTTTGTAAGTATATTTTGGGGGTGAAAAAGGACTAGCTATTTTACATTATTCCTTATGGGGATAAATTGGTTGTAATCATTTGAACAGCATTCTAACGAAAAATCGTAACTCGAGGTCCACTGTATATATTTTGTATTCCACAACAGCTCTCCAGTGTAAAATATGAAATGATACGAATATATATTTGTATAGCCGGTCATTGTCTCTTCCTTGCTGATGCAGGTCCTGTCTGGTCTCTTCCATTACAGGTCTGTTCCATTGATATTGAAGATTTGCTTGAGAAAAAACTCAGCCTCCTGATGATTTTCCCTGTGTGTGAGGAACTCGGAGCAACTACTGTATCAGCACCCACTGCATATATGGGGCTTTCGCATGTACACCCAAATGTCATTCACCTTGTACAAATATTGTATCATGCTGAAATATTTCTATTACTCACCTTCACATTCTGGAGGTTGGCACTGGCCTTGAAATGTTGAAACCATCCATGGCTCGCAGTAGAAGACACATCCGGTGCATCTTCACCATGTTTGGCTTGCAAAGTCAGAGAAAAGGCTTTCAGCCTTCTCTTGATCAGCATTAATTAAGCTTAGCGGCAGCCGATGCTATTGCTGATCTTCCAGCCAAATGCTTAACAGTTTTTCAAGATCTTCCATCGATTTTCCATGTCTCTTACTGATGATTGTAGACTGCATTGCAACTGAACTTTTCACCTGTTCCAGGTAGAACCCCTGTATCCACAGTTTCAGTTATCCACGGTTTACTATGGCCCAGAAATAAACCTTAATTTTGCTTAATAATGGCCACAAAGCACAAAAGTAGTGATGGTCACAGTTGTTCAATGTCTAAGAGAAGCTGTGAAGTGCTTCCCATCAGGAAAAAATTGATAATTCTAGACTTATTTTGCATAATTTAACAATTACACTTTATCATAGGTATGTTTGTAAACCAAAAATGACTTGTATATAATGTTCACTATTATCCATGGTTTCTGGTATCCACGGTTGTTCTTGGAAGGTATTCTGTGGATACCAGGCGCTACTGTAATCTTGTCCTGTTCTTGGAAGGTATTCCCCGTGGATACCAGGGCGCTACTGTAATCTTGTCCTTGTTCTTGGAAGGTATTCCCCGTGGATACCAGGGCGCTACTGTAATCTTGTCCTTGTTCTTGGAAGGTATTCCCCGTGGATACCAGGGCACTACTGTAATCTTGTCCTTGTTCTTGGAAGGTATTCCCCATGGATACCAGGGTTCTACTGTAATCTTGTCCTTGTTCTTGGAAGGTATTCCCCGTGGATACCAGGGTGCTACTTTAATCTTGTCCTTGTTCTTGGAAGGTAGTATTCCCCGTGGATACCAGGGCGCTACTGTAATCTTGTCCTTGTTCTTGGAAGGTATTCCCCATGGATACCAGGGCGCTACTGTAATTTTGTCCTTGTTCTTGGAAGGTATTCCCCATGGACACCAGGGTGCTACTGTAATCTTGTCCTTGTTCTTGGAAGATATTCCCCGTGGACACCAGGGCGCTACAATAATGTTGCTCATGGTGGAAAAATTCATGGTGTACAAATATTCACCATCTTTTCACCTCACTACTTTATTATATTCACTTTTGTTACCATTAAGATGGCCTGGCACTTCTTTGCACCACCACCTGCATCACCACTGTTTTTGTTACCATTATGATGGCCTGGTGCTTCTTAGCACCACCACCTGTATCACCACTGTTTTTGTTACCATTATGATGGCCTGGCATAGCACCACCATGCATCACCACTGTTTTTGTTACCATTATGATGGCCTGGTACTTTTTAGCACCACCACCTGTATCACCACTGTTTTTGTTACCATTATGATGGTAGGTTGGAGACAGCAACCACCCAGGGAGGTACTACCGTCCTGCCAGGTGACTGTGAAACAGAAACCTGAAACTGTTTTCTGATGGTAGGATTGCTGGTGTCTTTTTTCTGTCTCATAAACACGCTGGATAACAGGTATATCTAGCTACTTCACTTACACTTTAGGTCACACTACACTGGCATACACATGCATATATATACATACACATCTAGGTTTTTCTTTTTTTCTTAATAGCTCTTGTTCCTTTTATTTTCTCTATTGTCCATGGGGAAGTGGAAAGAATCTTTCCTCCGTAAGCCATGCGTGTCGTATGAGGCGACTAGATGCCAGGAGCAATGGGCTGTAACCCCTTCTCCTGTACAAATCTACTAAAAACGAGAAGAAGAAAAACTTTATAAAATTGGGTTGTCTGAATGTGCGTGGATGAAAAGTGGGATGATAAGAAAGAGATGATTGCCGATGTTATGAATGAAAAGAAGTTGGATGTCCTGGCCCTAAGCGAAACAAAGCTGAAGGGGGTAGGCGAGTTTCAGTGGGGAGAAATAAATGGGATTAAGTCAGGAGTATCTGAGAGAGTTAGAGCTAAGGAAGGGGTAGCAATAATGTTGAAGGATCAGTTATGGAAGGAAAAGAGGAATATAAATGTAAATTCAAGGATTATGTGGATTAAAATAAGGGTCGGATGCGAAAAGTGGGTCATAATAAGCGTGTATGCACCTGGAGAAGAGAGGAGTGTAGAGGAGAGAGAGAGATTTTGGGAGATGTTAAGCGAATGTATAGGAACTTTGAACCAAATGAGAGAGTAATTGTGGTAGGGGACTAAATGCTAAAGTGGGAGAAACATGCAGAGAGGGTGTAGTAGGTAAGTTTGGGGTGCCAGGTGTAAATGATAATGGGAGCCCTTTGATTGAACTTTTGTATAGAAAGGGGTTTAGTTATAGGTAATACATATTTTAAGAAAAGAGGATAAATAAGTATACAAGATATGATGTAGGGCGTAATGACAGTAGTTTGTTGGACTATGTATTGGTAGATAAAAGACTGTTGAGTAGACTTCAGGATGTACATGTTTATAGAGGGCTACAGATATATCAGATCACTTTTTAGTTATAGCTACAGTGGGAGTAAAAGGTAGATGGGATACAAGGAAAATAGAATCAGTAAGTAAAAGAGAGGTGAAGGTTTATAAACTAAAAGAGGAGGCAGTTAGGGTAAGATATAAACAACTATTGGAGGATAGATGGGCTAGTGAGAGTGTAGGCAATGGGGTCGAAAATGTATGGGGTAGATTTAAAAATGTAGTGTTAGAGTGTTCAGCAGAAGTTTGTGGTTACAGGCGAGTGGGTGTGGGAGGGAAGAGGAGCGATTGGAATGATGTAAAGAGAGTATTTTTTATTTATTTTATTAACACATCGGCCGATTCCCACCAAGGCAGGGTGGCCCGAAAAAGAAAAACTTTCATCATCAATTTTATAAAGTTTTTCTTCTTCTCGTTTTTAGTAGATTTGTACAGGAGAAGGGGTTACTAGCCCATTGCTCCCGGCATCTTAGTCGCCTCATACGACACGCATGGCTTACGGAGGAAAGATTCTTTTCCACTTCCCCATGGACAATAGAGAAAATAAAAGGAACAAGAGCTATTAAGAAAAAGAAGAAAAACCTAGATGTGTGTATGTATATATATGCATGTGTATGCCAGTGTAGTGTGACCTAAAGAGTAAGTAGAAGTAGCTAGATATACCTGTTATCCAGCGTGTTTATGAGACAGAAAAAAGACACCAGCAATCCTACCATCATGTAAAACAGTTTCAGGTTTCTGTTTCACAGTCACCTGGCAGGACGGTAGTACCCCTGGGTGGTTGCTGTCTACAACCTACTACTACTAGAGTAGTAAGGGAGAAAAAGTTAGCATATGAGAGGTTTTTACAAAGTAGAAGTGATGCAAGGAGGGAAGAGTATATGGAGAGAAAAAGAGAGGTTAAAAGAGTGGTGAAGCAATGTAAAAAGAGAGCAGATGAGAGAGTGGGTGAGATGTTATCAGCAAATTTTGTTGAAAATAAGAAAAAGTTTTGGAATGAGATTAATAAGTTGAGGAAGCCTAGAGAACAAAATGGATTTGACAGTTAAAAATAGGGAGGAGAGTTATTAAATGGAGAGTTAGAGGTATCGGGAAGATGGAGAGAATATTTTGAGGATTTGTTAAATGTTGATGAAGACAGGGAAGCTGTGATTTCGTGTGTAGGGCAAGGAGGAATACATCTTGTAGGAGTGTGGAAGAGCCAGTTGTGGGTGTAGGGGAAGTTCGTGGAGGCAGTGGGTAGAATGAAAGGGGGTAAGGCAGCTGGGATTGATGGGATAAAGATAGAAATGTTAAAAGCAGGTGGGGATATAATTTTGGAGTGGTTGGTGCTATTATTTAATAAATGTATGGAAGAGGGTAAGGTACCTAGGGATTGGCAGAGAGCGTGTATTGTTCCTTTGTATAAAGGCAAAGGGGACAAAAGAGAGTGCAAAAATTATAGGGGAATAAGTCGTGAGTGTACCTGGTAAAGGTAGGTAGAGTTATTATTGAAAGAATTAAGAGTAAAACAGAAAGCAGGATAGCAGATGAACAAGGGGGCTTTAGGAAAGGTAGGGGTGTGTAGACCAAGTGTTTACAGTGAAACATATAGGTGAACAGTATTTGGATAAGGGTAAAGATGTTTTTGTGGATTTATGGATTTGGAAAAGGCGTATGATAGGGGTAGATAGGGGGCAATGTGGCGATGTTGCAGGTGTATGGAATAGGAGGAAGGTTACTGAAAGCAGTGAAGAGTTTTTATGAGGATAGTGAGGCTCAGGTTAGAGTGTGTAGGAGGGAAGGGGACTATTTCCAGTAAAAGTGGGCCTTAGACAAGGATGTGTGATGTCACCGTGGTTGTTCAATATATTTATAGATGGGGTTGTAAGAGAAGTGAATGCGAGGGTCTTGGCAAGAGGTGTTGGGCTAAAAGATAAAAGAAGCAAATACAAAGTGGGAGTTGTCACAGTTGCTTTTTGCTGATGACACTGTGCTTTTGGGAGATTCTGAAGAGAAGTCAGAGGTTGGTGGATGAATTTGGTAGGGTGTTAAAAGAAGAAAATTGAAAGTGAATATAGGAAAGAGTAAGGTGATGAGGATAACAAAAAGAATAGGTGACAAAGATTGGATATCAGATTGGAGGGAGAGAGTATGGAGGAGGTGAATGTATTCAGATATTTGGGAGTGGACATGTCGGCGGATGGGTCTAAGGAAGGATGAGGTGAATCATAGAATTGATGAGGGGAAAAGGGTGAGTGGAGCACTTGGAGTCTGTGGAGACAAAGAACCTTGTCCATGGAAGTAAAGAGGGGAATGTATGAGAGTATAGTTATACCAACGCTCTTATATGGGTGTGAAGCATGGGTGATGAATGTTGCAACGAGGAGAAGGCTGGAGGCAGTGGAGATGTCATGTCTGAGGTCAATGTGTGGTGGAATATAATGCAGAGAATTCGGAGTTTGGAAATTAGGAGGAGGTGCAGGATTACCAAAACGATTGTCCAGAGAGCTGAGGAGGTTGTTGAGGTGGTTTGGACATGTAGAGAGAATGGAACGAGACAGAGTGACTTCGAGAGTGTATAAATCTGTAGTGGAGGGAAGGGGGTAGGGGTCGGCCTAGGAAAGGTTGGAGGGAGGGGGTAAAGGAAGTTTTGTGTGCAGGGCTTGGATTTCCAGCAAGCATGTGTGAGCGTATTTGATAGGAGTGAATGGAGGCATATGGTTTTTAATACTTGACGTGCTGTTGGAGTGTGAGCAAAGTAACATTTATGAAGGGATTCAGGAAACCGGCAGGCCGGACTTGAGTTCTGGAGATGGGAAGTACAGTGCCGGCACTCTGAAGGAGGGGTGTAAATGTTGCAGTTTTATAACTGTAGTGTAAAGCACCCTTCTGGCAAGACAGTGATGGAGTGAATGATGATGAAAGTTTTTCTTTTTCGGGCCACCCTGCCTTGGTGGGAATCGGCCGATGTGTTAATAAAAAAAAAATAAATAAATATGATGGCCTGGCACTTCTTAGCACCACCACCTGTATCACCACTGTTTTTGTTACCATTATGTTGGCCTGGTGCTTCTTAGCACCACCATCTGTATCACCACTGTTTTTGTTACCATTATGATGGCCTGGCGCTTCTTAGCACCACCACCTGTATCACCACTGTTTTTGTTACCATTATGATGGCCTGGTGCTTCTTAGCACCACCACCTGCATCACCACTGTTTTTGTGCTTAATAGCAGACATTGCAGGTACAGTGAACCCCCGCCTAACGAACACCCCGGAAATCGTACAATTATGTAAGTATAATATTGTAAGTGCTTGTGGAAGTGTATTTTTGGGGGTCTGAAATAGACTAACCTACGTGACAATATTTCTTAAGGAAGTAAATTCGTTCGGTAATGGCACTTGAGCAGGCTTCTGGAATTAATTTCGTTCGTTAGGCGGGGGTCCACTGTATAATAATCACAAATAACACTGAATTTGTGGAGATAACACAAGCACATGAATGAACGATGCTGCTACAGTAACCTACTATGTATTGTTTACATAGTCCAGTATATGTTGGACTTGCCGCCATCACGCGGCGAATTGCCAGCTAAATCTTATGGCCAAATTTTCAACTTCAGAGCAAATTGTTCATATTATCGAAAGTTCGTAACACAAATGTTCATGTGTAGGGAAATCTCTGTAGTAATAATAACCATTGTTACGGCTGGTCCTGGATATATCTGACATACGACCCACCTGACACAACAACAATAATAGTGATGATAATAATTATAATACAGTGGAACCTGGGTTTTCGTATGCCCCAGCTTGCATGTAAACCCTCGGTTATTCTCTATAAAATGTATTTTTTGATAATATTTCCCATAAGAAATACAGTGGACCCCCGAAAATTGGTTCTAATCCGTTCCAGGAGCTAGGCCTAAAATCGAACTGGCCGATTTTTGAACCCTTATTTTCCATAAGAAATAATGTAAATTCAATTAATCCGTTCCACCCAAAAATATTCACCAAAAATTCATTTTTTTAACCCTTAAACGGTCCAAATGTATATATATGTTCGCACGCCCAGTGCCCCGAATATTTTGAATTTTTTTTTTTTTTATAGAAATAAAGAATACATTTTTTAAGTGTTATCGGATAAAAAAAAACAATTAGGGTGAGTAGTTACCGAGATATGAGGTGGAGAAGTTGGCACTGGATGCTCACCTGACAGCAACAGGAGCCCTGCCGCTTGCAGAATTGTTGCCGATATACCTTTTTTTTCTCTTTTTTTTTATTATTTTTATATAATTTTTATGTTCTGATAATTACAATTTATAGTAGTTCTTGTGATTTCATAGCCAATCTGTGTTCTGACAGTAATATTAGGTACTGAAATTGTACACAAATAATAATAATAATGATAGTGCATAAAATAATAATAATAATACAGTGGTCCCTCGGTTTTCGTGCATCTCCAAACTCGAACATTTATGTAAGTGTATTTTCGTAAGTGCTGTTGCAAGTGTATTTTTGGGGGTCTGAAATAGACTAACCTACGTGACATTATTTCTTAAGGAAGTAAATTTGTTCGGTAATGGCACTTGAGCAGCATTCTGGAACGAATTTTCGGCGAAAACCAAGGGACCACTGTAATAATAATAATGATAGTGCATGATAATAATAATAATAATAATAATAATAATAATAATAATAATAATAATAATAATAATAATAAGAAGAAGAAGAAGAATAAAGTTCCCTTGAAGCCATTATGTAAGATATGTGTTGCTGCCTTATCTCATCTGATCTCCACTAATGATGACTGGTGACATTTGACGAGGGGTGAGGGGTAGTCTTATCTCTTCTTATCAGTCCAGTAATTAGAGTGATGACATTTGACGAGCTTTCACTGCTTCCCTGTCTGTCTGTCTGTATCTGTCTGTGTGTCTGTCTTTCTGTCTGCTTGTCTCAGAGAGTAGCTCATGAACCAGCTGGTATTACGCAGATCACAAGCACATTATATCACTTTGTCTTGATTTTTTTAGTTATCCTAGGTAATTTACACTATGTATAATTGTATTTACGTATGTGTTCCTGTGAGATAGAGACAGATAGATACAGGCAGACAGACAGATAGACAGCCAATCAGGTACCCAGCTGACCAGCCAAGTGGCCAACCAGCTGCTTGCCAGCCAGGTGGCCAGGCAGGCAGGCAGCCAGCTGGCCTGCCAGCCTGCCGACATCACTTTCCACTTCAAAGGGGAGTGTTAATATGACATGACATCAGTGAATCCTTGGTGTTTGCCGCAGTGTTTGCTCTAGCTGGCTCTCAATTTAACTGGTGCTCCCACAAGGTACTAAGTGGTCCCAGATTTTTTTAATATGGTGCACACCGAGTGTTAAGACCCATTCTATGCTGACCAGGCATCTCAGGCCAATCATGCCAAATTTGGAGGCAGGAAAAATAAAATGTAAATATACGTTTGGGGCAGTAGCAGTACTAACGTATATATATGTTTGGACCGTTTAACCCTTTGGGGGTCGACAGGCCTTCTCGGAAACGTGTTCCTGGGGGTCGAAAATTTTTGGAAAAAAAAATTAATTTTTTCTTATGAAATGATAGAGAATCTTTTTCCGATCATAACGCCACCAAAATTATGAAATTTGATCGAAAACTAACGGAATTATGCTTTCGCGAAGTTCGCGGTATCTATGACACTGACGCATCAGCGATTTCACCCACTTCGAGCCCTATTTTCGACAAATTCCAATGTTTGTCTCCTACAATTATAGCTATTTCGCTAGAACTCCATTTCTTCTATCGATTGAGTACAAGAAACTGCCTATTTACCAATTGCATCTACCCAAAATAGTGGTCAGAAAATGGCAATTTTCCAATTTCACACAAATTTCAAACGATGCCAATTTCAAAATAGGGTCAAGAGTAAACAAGGCAGACATTCCTGGCACTAAAATAACATGTTCTCTGTTCATTAGCCATGTCTCCAGGCCCCTGTTCCATTACTTTTGCTTTCCATTTTGAATTTTTATTTTCACACAAAAATAGAAGATTTACTGTTATGTATACAACTGCATCATTGTAAAAATGGTATAAATAATATCAGAGCACTTGTGCATGAATATAAGACTCGCCAGTTGATGTGTATTGGATGCATGGTGTGATTTGTTTACTCTTGAACATCATCAAAAATCGAACATTTTCGCTACTTTGAGCTCAATTTCAAGGTACTTGTCATTGTCATACCAATCAAAATCATCTCTATTTCTGTAATATATCTTCCATTCTATCAAATGAGACCAAGAAAACGAGAATACAGCAATAAATACCATACGAAAATCGACTGCAAAGTCGCTGTTTTAATCGAAAAAAACGGTCAGTTTTTTTTCTCATTATGCAGTGTGTGCTGCAGGATTTTTTTTATACTGCGCACACTGACCACACAGACCCATTCTTTCATATGTATGCATACCAGACGTTTTCTGCTTAAATTGAGGCCGCTAGAATTTGGGCGTACTAGTACGGCACCAACCCCTGCTCGTAAAACGTACTAGTACGGCGCCGACCCCGAAAGGGGTAAGGGTTAAAGAATAAATACTATAGTTTTATATACAGAAAACAATGAGAAATAAATATAAAACACTAATTTTAATTGATAAATGAACAGTTAAATCAGTTTTACCTTTATTGAAGACTTGTTGGTGTATGAGAGAGGCAGGAGTTTGTTTGGAGGCAGGACAAGATAGTCCTTCAATATGACAATAATATCAACCCTACAGCTTATTTATATAGCACAATTCATCTAATATGACATAATAAACAATATTAATAACATAGAAACATGATATAAACTCTAGAATGAATGAAACATGTCATTACGAATGTAAGGACTGGTGGAGGTGGTGGTGGTGGTGTTGGGTGTAAGGGCCACTGACCATAAGCCGTGGTGGTGGTCGGCTGTAGTAGAAAGCCACCACCACTATTCACACAAACAACTGTACATAATTTATAAATAAATATTTACACTTTAATTTATAAATAAGAAATATTTACATTTTAATTTATAAATAAAAAATATTCACACTTATATAAATAAGAAATATTTACATTTATCTTGGAGGAGATGGCAGAGGGCGGCTCTGGTCTCATTGCCCTTATAGTATACCTCAAACAACAATGGAGGAGTTAAGTTTCGTGTCGTTATTTTCTATCGCTTAATCGCTTAACTTACTTGCTACTCTGTTAATGCTACACTTTATCGCTGGCTGGTGCTATAGCCTTTATCGACTTGTGCTGCTTTAGAATCGTACATAACGTAGAATCACTGAAGAAGGCACATTCTCCCCTTTCTTCCTCCTCCTCTTTGGTACTTTGCTACAATTTCTTTCTTCAATTCTATCGTGTTTGTAACTTTCTTTACCAAAGGGCTGCCACTATGAAGTTTCTTTGGGCCCATGGTGGCTTATTTCACAGTCACAATCAATAAACAAGCACTAAACACAATGAATTTATTGTGATAAACAAATCTAGATTGGATCACGATGCCTGCTCGGTGAGGCGCGTAAGCGCGGGGCAGGCAGACAGGTCTGGGACGCGGGCCGATAATTGGGCAAAAATTGGGCCGAAAAAAGCGATCGATAATCGAGCCGGCCGATAATCAGACCAGCCGATTTCCGGGGGTCCACTTTAATGTAAATCTAATTACAGGTACCATCCGACTTACGACCGAGCTTGGTTCCGACTAACCAGTCGTAAGTCAAAATGGACGTAAGTCAAACTTTTCTACTGAATATCAGCATCACATTATGTAATGATTTTATTTTATTGTTTTATTTTCGTATTTCATTTTTTACTTTACTTTTTATGCTGTTAGTACTGTATTTTATACTGTAAGGCTTAGGAGAAACACTGTGTACAGCACAAACAGTTGTTTATTTCCCAGAACATTTGCATACAAAACATGGTCGTAAGTCGAGTGGTCGTATGTTGAGCAGGTCGTTAGTCAGATGGTAGGTGTAATCCATTCCAGACACCCAAAAATATTAACAAAAAATACATTTTATGGAGAATAACTGTGGTTTTACATGCAAGCTGAGGCATACGAAAACCTCTGTTCTACTGTAATAGGAACAATAATAAAAATCATTGTTACTGGTGCTGGTTGATATATCGGACATATGACTGGCTGGACACAGCAATAATAATACTGTAATAATAATCATTGTTACAGCTGCTGGTGGACATATCGGACATACGACCGGCCGGACACAACAAGGATCTCTTTAGCATTGATGAAGACAGCCATGAGGGTGAGTTCTACCTTGTAATGCATTACATCTTAGACCTTATGTACCACATGCCTGAAACGCCCCAGTATTACAATGCTAACTGTGTATTACGTGTATAAATATTGATGTACTACAGTAGATCGTCATTTAGTACGAAATTATGTTGCACGTTACGGGTATTGCACGATTGAAGAATTGTGTAACATTATTATCTAACACGACGTAAAAATGATATTACACGGTTTGAGGGAGGAGAAAAAAAAATTGAGCCCGCAGGTCCTTCACAAACCATCCCACTAACAGAATATTTGCCCAACCAAATTTTCAATGTTCCCCAAGCAATAAGCTTTGATAATTCTATTCACTCATGCGCAAGTCCCACTCAAATAAAATCGTGCGTGTGGGGAAGTACCCTGGCTGGTTTGTGTGGGGAAGTATCCTGGCTGTTTTGTGTGGGGAAGTATCCTGGCTGTTTTGTGTGGGGAAGTATCCTGGCTGTTTTGTGTGGGGAAGTATCCTGGCTGGTTTGTGTGGGGAAGTATCCTGGCTGGTTTGTGTGGGGAAGTACCCTGGCTGGTGTGTGAGGTGATGGTCACTTGCCCATAAACAATGGATTTGTTTATGGGCTGACTCTCCAACCTTCATTATCTCTTGTTATATTTTTATTAATTTGGGCGTCTTTATCATGCTGCTACATTATTTATGTTATACCTAATATTATTCTGGAATAAATATGATATGTAGATAACTTATTGATAGTAATAATAAGTATTATTATTACAATATTTTAGTGCGGTGAGCTCACACCTCCACACGCCATGGTGGTCCTTGAGTAACTGAGCTGAGAGAAACTGCTAGCCCGTCTCCCTCGCCCGTCTCCCTCGCCCGTCTCCCTCATAGCACCGCCAACCATTCAATACTCTACGAATATAATATCAGTTTTTATTAATTTGTGCATCTTTATTATGCTTCTACGATATTTATGTTATACCTAATATTATTCTGGAATAAATATGATAGGTAGATAACCTTTATTGATAGTAATAGTATTATTTTATAATACTTTATAGTGCCGTGAGCTAACATATCCTCACGCCATGATGGTCCATGAGCAACTGAGACACTGCTCCACTTCTCGCTCTCAGCCCCGCCCACCCTTCAATACCTATATGTCAGTTTTTATTAATTTATGCATCTTTATCATGCTTCTACATTATTTATGTTATACCTAATATTATCCTGGAATAAATATGATAGGTAGATATTATATATTGATAGTAATAGTATAATTATACAATAACAAATCTAGAAGCAGTGCTTTGAAACTGGGTCTAGACCAGCTGATGGTGCCTTACCATCAGCTGTATAATGTACTACAGGGTAAAAGAGCCCAGAGATCTATTACAGCATTTATGCACACTCCAATACAACCATCGACTTTAGTACCAGAACCTCTACCATCCACTTCTGCCGACAACCAACAACCATCCACCTCATCCCAGTAGGGTCACACCATCCATATCCACTCTCTTCACAACCATCCACAAACATCATTACCCACAATTTAAGGTAAGAAATACTATTTCTATTGCATTTGTAGTCTTAAGCAGTAATATATCACGACAATGAACTACAATTACATATTCACCTTCAATTTTTGCAAGATCTGTTGGTCTAATAAAAACTTGTTTGGGTTTTTGGGGACTCCCAGGAACGTAACCCTCGTATAAGTTCTTTTAATTATATAACACAAAATTATCTAACACAACGTTTTCAGGAACGTAACTACAGTGCTAAATGACGATCTACTGTATTTTATGCTCCAGTATTACCATGCTAACTGTGTATTATGTGTATAGTGTATTAACCCTTTTGAGATCAGTGCTGTTGTACAGTACCATGAGCTCAGCTCACTCAGGCTGTGAGTGGTAAATTTGGGACTAGATATGAGAGAGTAGGTCTTTGTGGTAAGTGTGCACCATATAAAAAAATCCTGCAGCACACAGTGCATAATGAAAAAAACTGCGACAAAGTTTTGGGTTTAAAGCAGCAGCTTTAGTGTATTTTTGTATGTTTTTTTATGGTTGTATTCTCAGTTTCTTGGTCTCATTTGATTGAAAATACAGTAGAACCCTGGTTTTCGTCCGGTCCGGTTATCGTACAATTCGGTTTTCGACCACTTTTCAGCAAATTTTCCCGTTTTCGTACATCCGCTTGGAAATCATCCGTACCAGACTCATCTGCCTGCCCGCGGGACACGGCCTCTCATACGTTTGTGACTCAGTCTGCCTTTGTTACTCGTTCAGTGAGCATTACTCCGTGCGTTCATCCGAAACATTTTGTAATAATCCATTGTTTTTTGTGCTTGCGACTGCTAAATAAGCCACCATGGGGCCTAACAAAGTTCCAAGTGCCAGCCCTTTGGTAAAGAAGGTGAGAAACACGATAGAATTCAAGAATGAACTCGTAGAAAAATACGAAAGTGGCATGTGTGGGGCCGAGCTCGCTAGGATGTATGGGAAGTTCAAATCAACGATCAGTTCCATCCTGGCAAAGAAAAAAGAAATCAAGGAAGCTGATGTTGCGAAAGGGGTAAATGTGCTAACGAAACAGAGATCGTAAATAATCGAAGATGTTGAGAAGTTGTATGTGTGGATCAACCAAAAACAATTAGCGGGAGATAGTGTTGTGGAGGCTATAATTTGCAAAAAGGCAAGGCAGTTGCATGCGGATATCGTAAAGAAAATGCCTGGAACGAGTGCTGCTGTTAGTGAATTTAAGGCCAGCAAAGGCTGGTTCGACAGATTTAAGAAGCGAAGTAGCATACAGTGTGGTAAGGCATGGCGAAGCTGCAAGTTCAGACAAACGTGGGGCCGAAGAATTTGTTGATGAATTCAAGGAGTACGCAGAGGCTGAAGTATTCCTCCCCCAACAGGTCTTCAATTGTGACGAAACAGGCCTCTTTTGGAAGAAAAGGCCAAAGAGGACCTGCATCATGCAGAAGAAAAAGGCACTGCCAGGACACAAGCCTATGAAGGATAGGCTAACTCTTGTTCTGTGGTAACGCTAGTGGGGATTTCAAAGTGAAGCCTTTACTGGTGTATCACTCTGAAAATCCCAGTGTGTTCAAGAAAAACATCATCAAGAGTAAATTGTGTGTGATGTGGAAGGCTAACAATAAGGCATGGGTCATGAGGCAAATTTTCATCGAGTGAGCCAATGAAGTGTTTGGCCTGAGTGTGAAGAAATACCTCCTGGAAAATAAACTGCCACTTAAGTGCCTCCTGGTAATGGACATTGCTCCTGCTCATCCTCCAGAATTGGAAGACCAGTTGTTGGGGGAGTTTAGTTTCATCACAGTGAAGTTCTTGCCCCCTAATACCACTCCTCTCATCCAGCCCATGGACCAGCAGGTCATTTCAAACTTCAAAAAACTCTACACCAAAGGAATGTTTTAAAGGTGCTTTGATGTGACCTTGGACACTGAATTGACCCTAAGAGAGTTCTGGAGGAATCACTTCAATATCCTCAATTGCATAAGCCTTATAGAAAAGGTTTGGCAGGGAGTGACTTCCAGGACGATTATCTCTTCTTGAAGAAAATTGCTGCCAGAATGTGTCCTCCAGAAGGATTTTGAAGGGTTTGAGGCTGACCCTGACTACCCTATGCCTGTTGTGGAATCTATTGTGTCTTAGAAGTCCATGGGGTTGAATGTGAGTGGCCAGGATGTGGAAGAGTTGGTAGACGACCACAGGGAAGAGCTAACCTTCATCTGGAACAGCAACAAACCTTAGCTGAGGAAATTGCTTCAGAGGAGGAGGAAAAGAGAGGGGAGAATGTGCCTTCAGCGATTAAGGACATTTGTGGAAAGTGGAGTGAGGTGCCAAGTTTTGTGGAGAAATATCACCCTAACAAAGCTTCTGCAAGCCGTGTCAGCAACATGTTCAATGACAATGCCGTGTCCCATTTTAGGCAAATCTTAGAGAGATGCCAGAAACAGGCCACTCTGGACAGATTTTTTGTGTGACAGGGGTCCAGTGACTCTCAAACTGGTCCTAGTGCCAGTAAAAGACAAAAGAAGGGAAGTAACCTCGGATAGGGCTTTGATACCTGAAGTCCTTATGGAGGGGGATTCCAATTCCAACCAATAACCTATCATCCCTCTCCTCTCCTCGCCGTCTTCCATACACCAACAATAGTCTTCAATAAAGGTAAAAGTGATGTTAAATGTTCATTTATCCATTTCATTAGTGCTTTATATTTATTTCTCATTGGTTTCTGTTTGTAAAACTATACATAGTTATTCTCTATGAAATTTATTTTTTGTTAATATTTTTGGGTGTCTGGAATGGATTAATTGGATTTACATTATTTCTTATGGGAAATATTACTTCAGTTTTCAGGTGACCTTCTGGAACGGATTAACCTTTTCGGGGTCGGTGCTGTACTAGTACGTTTTACGAGCAGGGGTTGGTGCCGTACTAGTACGCCCAAATTCTAGCGGCCTCAATTTAAGCAGAAAACGTCTGGTAGGCATACATATGAAAGAATGGGTCTGTGTGCGCAGTATAAAAAAAATCCTGCAGTACACACTGCATAATGAGAGAAAAAAAACTCTGACCGTTTTTTTTTTATTAAAACAGCGACTTTCAGTCGATTTTCGTATGGTATTTATTGATGTATTCTCATTTTCTTGGTCTCATTTAATAAAATGGAAGATATATTACAGAAATAGAGATGATTTTGATTGGTATGACAATGACAAGTACCTTGAAATTGAGCTCAAAGTAGCGAAAATGTTCGATTTTTGACGATGTTCAAGAGTAAACAAATCACACCATGCGTCTAATACACATCAACTGGCGAGTCTTATATTCATGCACAAGTGCTCTGATATTATTTATACCATTTTTACAATAATGCAGTTGTATACATAACAGTAAATCTTCTATTTTTGTGAGAATAAAAATTCAAAATGGAAAGCAAAAGTAATGGAACAGGGGCATGGAGACGTGGCTAATGAACAGAGAACATGTTATTTTAGTGCCAGAAATGTCTGCCTTGTTTACTCTGGACCCTATTTTGAAATTGGCATCGTTTGAAATTTGTGTGAAATTGGAAAATTGCCATTTTCTGACCACTATTTTGGGTAGATGAAATTGGTAAATAGGCAGTTTCTTCTACTCATTCGATAGAAGAAATGGAGTTCTAGCGAAATAGCTATAATTTTAGGAGACTGAAACATTGGAATTTGTCGAAAATAGGGCTCGAAGTGGGTGAAATCGCCGATGCGTCAGTGTCATAGATACCGATAACTTCGCGAAAGCATAATTTCATTAGTTTTCGATCAAATTTCATCATTTTGGTGGCGTTATGATCGGAAAAAGATTCTCTATCATTTCATAAGAAAAAATTAATTTTTTTTTTTCGATCACAGGAACACTTTCCTGAGAAGGCCTGTCGACCCCCAAAGGGTTAAAGACGAAAACTGGGGTTCCACTGTACTAGCTTGAAATTGAGCTCAAAGTAATGGAAATGTTTGATATTCCAGAGTAAACAAATCACGTCAGTCGTTCGATACACATCAGCTGGTGGGCCTATTATGCATTCACTGATATTATTTATACAATTATTACAATATTGCATAACAGTAAATCTTCTATCTTTTTGTGTGAATAAAAATTGTTTATTCTGGACCCTATTTTAAAATTGGTGTGAAATTAGCCAAATTACCAATTTCTGATCACTTTATTGAGCAGGGATATAGGTGAAGAGAGGCTGTAGGCTGTGCCATGTGTAACTTCCCTCACACTCCCCCACAAAACTCACTGAAGCCCAGGATGGTGAAGGGTGTTTGAAATTCCACAATTCATCCTCTAGAGAACTTAAAATGTTATTGTTAAATACACCATAGTGATTGAAAAGAAGCATAAATGCTAAAATTAACACTGTGAGCAACTTGTGTAGTAACTAAATTTGTAAACATTATGTGGAATAAACAGGAATTTTTAGGAAAATGAAATTGTAAGCTTATTGTTATATTCTTTAAAATAAATATATATATATATTTTTTTCAACAAGTTGGCCGTCTCCCACCAAGGCAGGGTGACCCAAAAAGAAAGAAAATCCCCAAAAAGAAAATACTTTCATCATCATTCAACACTTTCACCTCACTCATACATAATCACTGTCTTTGCAGAGGCGCTCAGATACGACAGCTGAGAATAAGTCCCTCCCAGCTGTCACTATCCCAGACCCCTTCTTTAAAGTGCAGGCATTGTACTTCTCATTTCCAGGACTCAAATTCAACGCCCTGGTGATAGATCATGGTGATAGGAGTTTTTGTTTGTGGGATTGGTTTTGGGTTTTGCCTAGTGTGGATCAGTTGGCTTGATGCAGTGTTCCTTATTTCTGTGTTCTTGTGAGTGAGAGGGGTTGGATTTGAACTGGACTTGCACAGTTTTTTTTTTTTTTTTTGGGGGGTGTTGTCGGGGCTTCTTGCTTGGATGGCGATGGGGATGGGTTGCAGAGATATTGTTGTTGGCTCACACATGCTTACTGGAAGTCCAAGCCCATCGCCCACAAAACCTCCTTTACCCCTTCCCTCCAACCTTTTCGAGGACGACCCCTACCCCGCCTTCCTTTCCCTACAGGTTTATACGCTCTCCAAGTCATTCTACTTTGATCCATTCTCTCTAAATGACCAAACCACCTCAACAACCCCTCTTCAGCCCTCTGACTAATACTTTTAGTAACGCCACACCTCCTAATTTCCACACTCCGAATTTTCTGCATAATATTTACACCACACATTGCCCTTAGACAGGACATCTCCACTGCCTCCAGCCTCCTCCTCACTGCAGCATTTGCAACCCATGCTTCACACCCATATAAGAGTGTTGGTACCACTATACTTTCGTACATTCCCTTCTTTGCCTCCATGGATAATGTTTTTTGTCTCCACAGATACCTCAACGCACCACTCACCTTTTTTTCTTCATCAATTCTATGGTTAACCTCATCCTTCATAAACCCATCCACTGACAAGTCTACTCCCAAATATCTGAAAACATTCACTTCTTCCATAATCCCTCTCTCCAGTGTGATATCCAATTTTTCTTTATTTAAATCGTTTGATACCCTCATCACCTTACTCTTATCTATGTTCACTTCCAACTTTCTACCTTTACACACCCTCCCAAACTCGTCCACTAACCTTTGCAACTTTTCTTTAGAATCTCCCATAAGCACAGTATTATCAGCAAAAAGTAACTGTGTCAACTCCCATTTTGTATTTAATTCCCCATTATTTAACCCTTAAACTGTCCACATGTAGATCTACGTTCACTCGCGTACTGCTCTGAATATTTAAAAAAAAAAAAAAATTTTTTTTTTAAAATGAAGAGCGCATTTTTATAAACAGGATAGGCTAAAAAAAATTTTTTAGGGCCAGGACTTACTGAGATATAAGCCAGCGAAGTTGGTGCTAAATGATGAGGTGTCGGCAACATGGAGCACTGCCGCTTGCAGAAACAATAAACATTTATCATTTTTTTCCAATTCTTTTCCATTTTCTGTTGTTTTCATGCTATGATAATAATGTTTTGATGCAGATCTTTTGATTTCATTGCGAATTCTTGTTTAGACAAATGTTTGGTACTGAATTAGTAATCATACTGTCACAAACACACATGTTCACACTGATTAATGAATTTGTACACATATTGATGAATTTGTTTACATATATATACAGTGGTACCTCGAGTTACGATATTTTTTCGTTCGAGAATGCTGTTCAAGTGCCATTACCAAACGAA
Organism: Cherax destructor; assembly: GCA_009830355.1. Lineage (NCBI taxonomy): Eukaryota > Metazoa > Arthropoda > Malacostraca > Decapoda > Parastacidae > Cherax > Cherax destructor. Next base: position 20,323 of record WNWK01015601.1, read on the forward strand.
TTTATCCCCATAAGGAATAATGTAAAATAGACTAGTCTTTTTACACCCCCAAAAATATACCTACAAAAGCATTTAAAAAAATAAACTTACATAAAAGGGCGATTTTGGGGACCATCGTAACTCGAGGTACCACTGTACATGGTATTTACAGGTCCCATTTATGTTTCTAGAAGTCCACCACTGTATGATACTCTTAAGAAGCATGGATTCATACAGAGTGCCACCCCACATTGCTGACACATACGTGTGTCTTTTCGCACTTGGGGTCGCTGTGTAGTGTAAGCACACAACACACTTTTTCTGAGAGTACTTCTTTAGAGTAGATGGTAATGGTATCAGGCAGTGACAGTTTGGGATTATTCAGTTGGGCACTTTCCCTTCTGGTTGTGGGGTGACAGGTCGCTGTTGTGGGATGAGGGTGACAGGTCGCTGTGGAGTGGCAGGTATAGGTGTGGTACCATACTTTTTCGCTATCTGCTTGATGACATTTAGGGTGAATTCCGCATATCGTTGTCGCTTCCCAGTCTTTATTTTGAACATGTTGAAGGCATTGAGCATTGCAATGTCAACAAGGTGGAAAAACGCTTTTATATACCACTTGCGACTCCTACGAACACAGTCAACAAAGCCTATCATCATATCACACGTGTCGACTAGTCGCATATTGTTCGTATAGTCAACGACAACAGCTGGCTTTTCAACAGGGTGATTGTTGAGCTTGCTCAGTCTGTCTGTTTGTACCATCTCGTTTCTGTGGATGGTTAACAGCAACGTCACGTCCCTTTTGTCATGCCATGTCAGTGCCATGAAACGCTTGCACTACACTTCCTACAGTGAACTTTGGCATGTGTTTTCTAATTCTTCTCACTGTTCCACATATATCAGTATTGTTCACACGTAGGAAATCAGCAAGCATAGGGCTTATGTACCAGTTGTCTGTGAACAATGTATGACCTTTGCCAAGGTATGGCTGCATCATCTTGCAAACAACATCACCAGAAATGCCCAACATGCACCTGGTATCATCGAGTGTATTTTTCCCTGTGTAGATAATGACATCCAACACAAGACCAGTCTCACAGTCACACATAACAAACAGTTTTATACCAAAGCGATTACGTTTGCTTGGTATATATTGTTTGAATGACAGTCGTCCCTTGAACAGAATCAAGGACTCGTCAACAACAATGTTCTTGAATGGATAAAAGTAAGCACTGAATTTTTGCTTGAGATACATAAACAATTCCCGGATTTTGTAAAGGAGGTCATTTCGGTTTGGTGTATTCCTGTCTGAGAAGTGCAACATTCGTAGCAACAGAATGAATCTGTTGCAGGGAAGGAGGTCACGGAAGACTGGAGTGCTAATGAAGGAGTCTGTGGACCAGTAGTTTGCTATACAGTGGACCCCGAGTTTCGTAAAAACTTCACTCCTGAAGTCTGCTCAAGTGCCATTACCGAACGAATTTACTCCCTTAAGGAAAAATTTCACGTAGGTTAGTCTATTTCAGACCCCCAAAAACACACTTCCACAAGAACTTACAAAATTATACTTACATAATTGCACGATTTCCGGGGTATTCGTTAACCGAGGGTCCACTGTATTGTTCTTATATGTGTGTGGCATAAGCATGACAGTGCCAAGGAATAAATACATTTCAGCCACAGTTGTATCTTTCCACCTGCGCAGCCGTGACGATTCTGAAACATCTGCATGGTCCATTGTATACTGGTAGTACAGGTTGGTCTGGGTAACAATCAGGTTCATTATTGGCTCATCAAAGTATAGTTGAAAATAGTCTAACTCTGTAGACTCATTTGTGATGGGACAGTTTGGCATGATGCCACTTCCACTGCCATCAAATTTGAAAGGATGTGGCATGAATGGTGTATGTTCAGTCCAATTCCATTCACGATCAGATGGTGTAGGGTGGACCTGTGGCATGGGACGTGGGGAAGAAGGAGGAGGGACGGGAGTGGGGCCAGCACATGGTTGAGAGGGTGCCAGGTGGTCCTTTGTCTGTCCACACACCGCACCACGAGGTCCAGGCACCATGCCACCCACCACCTCTTCCTCCATCCCAGCATGCTCTCCTTCATTATCACTTTCACTATCAGTGGCAGGGGTTTTGGATCATGACCTGCCACGACCCTTGCCTCTGACTGCATAGGCACACTGCCTGAACATAGGTAATGACGCCCAAAAGCACGTTTCCCTGGGAATAATGATAATCACTGTCACTCGACGAATCGTCTATGGGCATAAAATCGATTTCATCATCATCACTTATATCACCTTCACTATCGTCATTATCATAACACATGTAAAATTATAATTTCCTCTTGTGGAGTTAGTTACCTTTGGGTAGTAACACCTTCAACCCCAGAGGTGCTGGGCTGAGGGTCTGTGGCCACACTGGCCACCCCAGAAGTGCTGGACTGAGGGTCATCTGGGTTGTCATCAATAGTTTCACTAATTCCTTGATTATTAGTGGCTATATCACTGTCAAATCCACTTACCTCGCGTTCTGTTTCACTTTCCGAGAATAGTAGAGTGTTAATACGACGAGGCATGAGTAAATCACAGGGGTTTGCCATGATGTTGACCCAAGATGGAGCTGAAACTAACTGGAGCTACCATGCAGTACCCTGGCGTCCCCAATTTTTTTTCGTACTGCGCACACTGAGTACGCAGACCCATTCTCTCATGTCTAGGCGACTCGGGCCTATCGCACTAAATTTGAACGTATGAAAAATAAAACATAGATCTACGTTCGGAGCAGTACGCGTACAAACGTATATCTACGTTTGGACAGTTAAAGGGTTAATCCCACTCCTCTCCCCAACACCCTAGCATTTACTTCTTTTGCAACCCCATCTATAAATATATTAAACAACCATGGTGACATTACACAGCCCTGTCTAAGACCTACTTTTACCGGGAAGTAATCTCCCTCTCTCCTACACACCCTAACCTGAGCCTCACCTATCCTATCATATGCCTTTTCTAAATCCATAAATGCAATGAAAACTTCCCTACCTTTATCTAAATACTGTTCACATATATGCTTCACTGTAAACACTTGATCTACACATCCCCTACCCACTCTAAAGCCTCCTTGCTCATTTGCAATCCTACTCTCTGTCTTACCTCTAATTCTTTCAATAATAACCCTACTGTACACTTTATCTGGTATACTCAGTAAACTTATTTTCCTATAATTCTTACAATCTCTTTTATCCCCCTTCCCTTTATATAAAGGAACTATACATGCTCTTTGACAATCCCTAGGTACCTTCCCCTCTTTCATACATTTATTAAACAACAATACCAACCACTCCAACTCTATATATCCCCCCTGCTTTTAACATTTCTGTCATTATCCCGTCAGTTCCAGCTGCTTTACCCCCTTTCATTCTACGTAATGCCTCATGCACCTCCCCCACACTCGCATCCTGCTCTTCTTCACTTCTAAACAATGTTATACCTCCCTGGCCAGTGCATGAAATTACCGCCTCGTTTTTTTCATCGACATTTAAAAGTTTCTCAAAATATTCCCGCCATCTACCCAATACCTCCAGCTCCCCTACTCTGTTTTTAACTGACAAATCCATTCGTTCCCTAGGCTTTCTTACCTTGTTTATCTCACTCCAAAATTTTTTCTTGTTTTCAGCAAAATTTATTGATAGAGCCTCTCCCATTCTTTCATCTGCTCTTCTTTTGCACTCACTCACCACTCTCTTCACCTTTCTTTTACTCTCCATATACTCTGCTCTTCTATTAACACTTCTGTTTTGTAAAAACCTCTCATAAGCAACCTTTTTCTCTTTTATCATGCCCTTTACTTCTTCATTCCACCACTCACTCCTCTTTCCTCCTTCACCCACCCTTCTATAGCCACAAACTTCTGCCCCACATTCTAATACTGCATTTTTAAAACTATCCCAACTCTCTTCAACCCCCCCACTACTCATACTTGCACTAGCCCACCTTTCTGCCAATAGTTGCTTATATCTCATCCTAACTTCCTCCTCCCTTAGTTTATACACTTTTACCTCTCTCTTACTTGCTGTTGCCATTTTCTTTTTGTCCCATCTACCTTTTACTCTAACTGTAGCTACAACTAAATAATGATCCGATATATCCGTTGCTCCTCTATAAACATGTACATCCTGAAGCCTACCCATCAACCTTTTACCCACCAATACATAATCTAACAAACTACTTTCATTACATGCTATATCATACCTTGTATACTTATTTATCCTCTTTTTCATAAAATATGTATTACTTATTACTAAACTTCTTTCTACACATATCTCAATTAAAAGTTCCCCATTTACATTTACCCCTGGCACCCCAAATTTACTTAATACTCCCTCCACAACATTTTTACCCACTTTAGCATTAAGATCCCCAACCACAATTACTCTCACTTGGTTCAAAATTCCCCACACACTCACTTAACATTTCCAAAAATCTCTCTCCTCTACACTTCTCTCTTCTCCAGGTACATAAACACTTACTATAACCCACTTTTCACATCCAACCTTTATTTTACTCCACATAATCCTCGAATTTATATATTTATATTCCCTCTTTACCTGTCATAACTGATTATTCAACATTATTGCCACTCCTTCTTTAGCTCTAACTCTATTTAAAACCCCTAACCTAATCCCATTTATTTCTCCCCACTGAAACTCTCCTACCCCCTTCAGCTTTATCTCACTTAAAGCCAGGACATCCAGCTTCTTTTCATTCATAACATCTACAATCATCTTTTTCTTACCATTCGCACAACATCCACGCACATTCAAACATCCCACTTTGACGGTTTTCTTCTTTTTCTTTTTAAAATAAATATATTCTTTTAAAATACACATAATAAGAAATAAATTACAATCATCAAATACACTAAGACTATAAAAAAAAACTTCTAGCCTTCCTCATAGCAAAATCATGCAAAAGTTCATTAAAATTTGTTTTTCTAAGTTTGTCACTTTCAGTGCACAGAATGTTCAGTGTGGACAACCTTAATTGAGATGTTGTGGCCCTTAATTCATTTTTAATTCTTTTGAGGCTTGAAAAAGGCCTCTCTCCCTGGCATTTAAGTGACCATTAAGCTAAGAAATAGCCCTAAGATTGCTTCCACATTAGGAAAGACCATCAGAATTTTTTCCTTGTAGTATATAATTTGATAAAGGGGCTAGTAACCCCTTCTGTGTACATTACTAAATTTAAAAAGAGAGACTTTTGTTTTTCTTTTTAGTTCACCCGGCCTCGGTGGGATGCGGCCGGTGCGTTAAAAAAAAATTGAAAAGGTGTGTATGAGAGAGTGGCTGGGCTGCTGTAGGCCTATGGCTTTGTCTCACATACAAGTGAAAGTTCAAAAGTTCATCAGTAAGTTTCAGGTGAACATCATCTGGGTATGCTGCCATCAACAGTTTCAGGTGAACATCATCTGGGTATGCTGCCATCAACAGTTTCAGGTGAACATCATCTGGGTATGCTGCCATCAACAGTTTCAGGTGAACATCTTCTGGGTATGCTGCCATCAACAGTTTCAGGTGAACATCTGGGTATGCTGCCATCAACAGTTTCAGGTGAACATTATCTGGGTATGCTGCCATCAACAGTTTCAGCTGAACATCTTTGGGTATGCTGCCATCAACAGTTTCAGGTGAACATCATCTGGGTATGCTGCCATCAACAGTTTCAGGTGAACATCTTCTGGGTATGCTGCCATCAACAGTTTCAGGTGAACATCTTCTGGGTATGCTGCCATCAACAGTTTCAGGTGAACATCTGGGTATGCTGCCATCAACAGTTTCAGATGAACATCATCTTGGTATGCTGCCATCAACAGTTTCAAGTGAACATCATCTGGGTATGCTGCCATCAACAGTTCATCACCTTGCTGAATTTATTTCAGTAGCCTGGAACCTAACCTGCTGTGTAAGTGGGGCCCTACAGTAGCCTGGAACCTAACCTGCTGTATAAGTGGGGTTCTGCAGTATTATTGTACTATTCTTGGAGTACAAGGAACATTCCTGAAGGATTGTTTAACCCTTTGACTGTTTGGTCGTATATATGTCTTACGACCCACTGTTTCGGACGTATATATACTAAAAAATTCTAGTGGCTTCAAATCAAGCGGGAGAAAGCTGGTAGGCCCACATATGAGAGAATGGGTCTTAGTGGTCAGTGTGCGCTGTATAAAAAAATCCTGCAGCACGCAGTGCATAATGAGAAAAAAACCCTCCAACCGTGTTTTTGGATTAAAACGCCGACTTTGAGGTGTATTTTCGTATAGTATTTATGGGTGTATTCTCTTTTTCGTGGTCTCATGTGATAGAATGGAAAACATACTACAGAAATAGAGATGATTTTGATTAGTTTCATGATGAAAATGACGTTGAAATTGAGCTCAAAGTAGCGGAAATGTTTGATTTTTGCCAATGTTCAAGAGTAAACAAATCACGCCACGCGTCCAATACACATCAACTGGTGAGTAATATTGTTTCACAAGTGCACTGATATTATTTATACCATTTTTACAATAATGCAATAGTCTGCATAACGGTAAATCTTCTATTTTTTGTGTGAATAAAAAATCAAAATAGAAAGCAAGAGTAATATAAGAGGGGCCTAAAGGCGTGACTAATGAACAGATAACATCTTATTTTAGTGCCAGGAATGTCTGCATTTTTTATTCTGGACCCTATTTTGAAATTGACAGCTTTTTATAATTTTGCATGAAATTGGCCAAATTGCCAATTTCTGACCACTTTATTGGGTAGTTGAAATCGGTAAATTGGTGGTTTCTTGTACTCAATTGATAGAACAAATGCAGTTCTAAAGAAATAGCTATGAGTTTGGTCAACTGGAACAATGGAATTGGCCAAAATAGGGCTCAAATTCGGCGAAATTGCCTATGTGTATATATTGCCAAGATCACTAACTTCGCGAGAGCGTAATTCCGTAAGTTTTTCATCAAATTTCATACTTTTGGTGTCATTACCATCGGGAAAAGATTCTCTATCATTTCACAAGAAAAAAAACTTTTTTTTTTTTTTTAAATTTTGCGATAACAGGAGACACCTCAGGATTAGGGGTTGCGACAGTCAAAGGGGTTAAAGACTACAGTGCAGTATGACAGCATGTGTATGACAGGCCTATGACACCTTGGCTGGAGGCTTCCTAGATTTTGAGGCCCTAGGCTCCAGACTGCGAAGCCTATAAGTAAATCTGGTACTGATTACTGTCTTGACCTTAATTGCGTATTCCTTGTATAGTGTACGTATTATGTAAATATCTGCATATTTTAAGCTCCAGTATTATCATCTTTTAATGGTGTATACCATGTATAGTGTATTAAGTAGGTGTGTATATCCTTGCCTCAGGGTCACCCAGCAAGTCCGGCTTCCAGTTGGTGGACCTGAGTGATGCTGAGAGTGGAATGACCCCCACCACTGCCACCAGCGACCTCCCTGGGGAAGGTGGGGTGGCGGGGGTGACCTTCGACCCCACGCTAGCTGTGACCCCTGGCCTGACCACCCCCCGGGTGCGACGCGACTCCACTGTCAGTGACGTCAGCAGCAGTGATGTCAGCACTGCTCTCTTCCCCATATATGAAGTTCCTGGAGTATACTTCAGCATACCACAGGTAGTATACTTAGCCACACCACAGGTAGTAACAACAATGCTGTAATAACAACACTGTAACAACAACATTGTAACAACTACTGTGGAATGACCCATTATACAGTGCAGTAGATTAACACGGTAGTACTCTGTCCCTGACTTCCGCCTGGCTGATTTCATAGGACTGAAAAATTACCTGGGTAGGCTGAACTGGAATGACCTGACAGTGGGTCAGGTAGGTGGTGATTGCCAATATGACGTTTTCCAGAGAATAGTTCTAGCTGCTCACACAGCTTATGTTCCTAATAGGGAAATCAGATCAAACAAAAATGATCCTAAATGGATGAACAATAGATTAAAACATCTCATTGGTCAAAAGAGAGGCATATATAGGCGAATCAAAAGAGGAGAGGGGCAATTAGGTAATCAATATATTCAGTTAAAGAGAGAAATAAAAAAGGGAATAAGAAAAGCAAAAAGAGACTATGAGGTTAAAGTTGCGAGAGAATCGAAGACTAACCCAAAAGGATTTTTTCAGGTATACAGAAGTAAGATTAGGGACAAGATAGGCCCATTCAAAAGTTACTCAGGTCAGCTCACCGACAGTGATAAGGAAATGTGTAGAATGTTTAACACTTACTTCCTCTCAGTTTTTACACAGGAAGATACTAGCGATATTCCAGAAATAATTAATTATGTAGAACAGGATGATAGTAAACTATGCACGATTAGGGTCACAAGTGACATGGTCCTTAGACAAATAGATAAATTGAAACCTAACAAATCCCCAGGCCCTGATGAACTGTATGCAAGGGTTCTAAAGGAATGTAAAGAGGAGCTTAGCAAACCGTTGGCTAATCTTTTCAACATATCACTGCAAACTGGCATGGTGCCAAATAAGTGGAAAATGGCAAATGTAATACCTATTTTCAAAGCAGGTGACAGGTCCTTAGCTTCGAACTATAGACCAATAAGCCTAACCTCCATAGTGGGAAAATTCATGGAATCAATAATTGCCGAGGCAATTCGCAGCCATCTTGAAAAGCATAAATTAATCAACGAATCTCAGCACGGTTTTACAAAAGGGCGTTCCTGCCTTACAAATTTAATAACTTTTTCACTAAGGTGTTTGAGGAGGTAGATCATGGTAATGAATATGATATTGTGTATATGGACTTCAGTAAGGCTTTTGATAGAGTCCCACATCAGAGACTATTGAGGAAAATTAAGGCACATGGAATAGGAGGAGAAATTTTTTCCTGGATAGAGGCATGGTTGACAAATAGGCAGCAGAGAGTTTGCATAAATGGAGAGAAATCAGAGTGGGGAAGCGTCACGAGCGGTGTTCCACAGGGGTCGGTATTGGGCCCCTTGTTGTTCACAATCTACATAAACGACATAGATGAGGGAATAAATAGCGACATAAGCAAGTTTGCCGATGACACCAAAATAGGCCGTCCAATTCATTCAAATGAGGACATTAGAGCACTCCAGGAAGATTTGAATAGACTGATGCAGTGGTCGGAGAAGTGGCAGATGCAGTTTAATATAGATAAATGCAAAGTTCTAAATATTGGACAGGACAATAACCATGCCACATATAAACTAAATAATGTAGATCTTAATACTACTGATTGCGAAAAGGATTTAGGAGTTCTGGTTAGCAGTAATCTAAAACCTAGACAGCAGTGCATAAGTGTTCGCAATAAAGCGAACAGAATCCTTGGCTTCATATCAAGAAGCATAAATAATAGGAGTCCTCAGGTTGTTCTTCAACTCTATTTATCCTTGGTTAGGCCTCATCTAGATTATGCTGCACAGTTTTGGTCACCGTATTACAGAATGGATATAAATGCTCTGGAAAATGTACAAAGGAGGATGACTAAGTTGATCCCATGTATCAGAAATCTTGCCTATGAGGATAGACTGAGGGCCCTGAATCTGCACTCTCTAGAAAGGCGTAGAATTAGGGGGGATATGATTGAGGTGTATAAATGGAAAACAGGAATAAATAAAGGGGATGTAAATACCGTGCTAAAAATATCTAGTATTGACAGGACACGCAGCAATGGCTTTAAGTTGGATAAATTCAGATTCAGGAAGGATATAGGAAAGCATTGGTTTGGTAATAGAGTTGTCGATGAGTGGAACAAACTCCCGATTACAGTTATAGAGGCTAAAACGTTGTGTAGTTTTAAAAATAGGCTAGATAAATATATGAGTGGGTGCGGGTGGGTGTGGGTTGGTCCTGACTAGCTTGTGCTACTAGGTCAGATGCCGTGCTCCTTCCTTAAGTGAATGTAACCTGACCTGGCTGGGTCGGGGCATTGGCTTAAGCCGGTGGGAGATTTGGACCTGCCTCGCATGGGCCAGTAGGCCTGCTGCAGTGTTCCTTCTTTCTTATGTTCTTATGTTCTTATGAAACTCAGTGTGAGACGAAACTGTGGTAAACACACTGAAGACCTTATGGGAAAAATTGGGTTACGTTCCTGGAACACAAAAAATGTTTAACTTTTTTTTAGGTCTCGAAATCTTACAAAAATAAAAATGATAATGTAATTGTGGTTTATTGTCATTATGTATTATGTTTAATGCATTGCTTAAAGCTATGAATGTTAGAGAAATATTATTACTTACCTTATATTTTGCTTGCTGTTATATGTCAATGATTTTAAACAGAGTGGAGAGAGATTTAGTACGTTTATTCACATACACATAATTTTTTTTTTTTTTCAACAAGTCGGCCCTCTCCCACCAAGGCAGGATGACCCAAAAAAGAAAGAAAATCCCCAAAAAGAAAATACTTTCATCATTCAACACTTTCACCACACTCATACATAATCACTGTCTTTGCAGAGGCGCTCAGATACGACAGCTGAACATACGTCCCTCCCAGCTGTCACTATCCCAGACCCCTCCTTTAAAGTGCAGGCATTGTACTTCCAATTTCCAGGACTCAAGTCCAACTAAATCAATTAACTGGTTTCCCTGAATCCCTTAACAAAATGTTACCCTGCTCACACTCCAACAGATCGTCATGTCCCAAAAACCATTCGTCTCCATTCACTCCTATCTAACACACACATGCTTGCTGGAAGTCCAAGCCCCTCGCCCACAAAACCTCCTTTACCCCCTCCCTCCAACCATTTCTAGGACGACCCCTACCCCGCCTTCCTTCCCCTACAGATTTATACGCTCTCCAAGTCATTCTACTTTGATCCATTCTCTCTAAATGACCAAACCACCTCAACAACCCCTCTTCAGCCCTCTGACTAATACTTTTAGTAACTCCACACCTTCACCTAATTTCCACATTCCGAATTTTCTGCATAATATTTACACCACACATTGCCCTTACACAGGACATCTCCACTGCCTCCAGGCTCCTCCTTGCTGCAGCATTTGCATAAGAGTGTTGGTTCCACTATACTTTTGTACATTCCCTTCTTTGCTTCCATGGATAACGTTTTTTGTCTCCACAGATACCTCAACGCACCACTCACCTTTTTCCTTCATCAATTCTATTGTTAACCTCATCGTTCATAAACCCATCCGCTGACAAGTCTACTCCCAAATATCTGAAAACATTTACTTCTTCCATAATCCCTCTCTCCAATATGATATCCAATTTTTCTTTATTTAAATCGTTTGATACCCTCATTACCTTACTCTTATCTATGTTCACTTTCAACTTTCTACCTTTACACACCCTGCCAAACTCGTCCACTAACCTTTGCAACTTTTCTTTAGAATCTCCCATAAGCACAGTATCATCAGCAAAAAGTAACTGTGTCAACTCCCATTTTGCATTTAATTCCCCATAATTTAATCCCACCCCTCTCCCCAATGCCCTACCATTTACTTCTTTTGCAACCCCATCTATAAATATATTAAACAACCATGGTGACATTACACATCCCTGTCTAAGACCTACTTTTACTGGGAAGTAATCTCCCTCTCTCCTACACACCCTAACCTGAGCCTCACTATCCTCATAAAAACTCTTTACAGCCTTCAGTAACTTACTACCTATTCCATACACTTGCAACATTTGCCACATTGCTCCCCTATCCACTCTATCATATGCCTTTTCTAAATCCATAAATGCAATGAAAACTTCTCTACCTTTATCTAAATACTGTTCACATATATGCTTCACTGTAAACACTTGATCTACACATTCCCTACCCACTCTAAAGCCTCCTTGCTCCTCTGCAATCCTACTCTCTGTCTTACCTCTAATTCTTTCAATAATAACCCTGCCATACACTTTACTTGGTATACTCAGTAAACTTATTCCCCTATAATTCTTACACTCTCTTATCCCCCTTCCCTTTATATAAAGGAACTATACATGCTCTCTGCCAATCCCTAGGTACCTTCCCCTCTTTCATACATTTATTAAACAAAAATACCAATCACTCCAACACTATATTGCCCCCTGCTTTTAACATTTCTGTCATGATCCCGTCAGTTCCAGCTGCTTTTACATCTTTCATTCTACGTAATGCCTTACGCACCTCCCCCACACTTACATCCTGCTCTTCTTCACTCCTAAACGATGTTGTACCTCCCTGGCCAGTACATGAAATTACCGCCTCCCTTTTTTCATCGACATTTAAAAGTTCCTCAAAATATTCCCGCCATCTACCCAATACCTACAGCTCCCCATCTACTAACTCCCCTACTCTGTTTTTAACTCACAAATCCATTCGTTCCTTAGGCTTTCTTACCTTGTTTATCTCACTCTAAAATTTTTTCTTGTTTTCAGCAAAATTTATTGACAGAGCCTCTCCCATTCTTTCATCTGCTCTTCTTTTGCACTCTTTCACCACTCTCTTCACCTTTCTTTTACTCTCCATATACTCTGCTCTTCTTATAACACTTCTGTTTTGTAAAATCCTCTCATAAGCTACCTTTTTCTCTTTTATCACACCCTTTACTTCTTCATTCCACCCTAACTTCCTCCTCCCATAGTTTATACACTTACCCCTCTCTTACTTGCTGTTGCCATTTTCTTTTTGTCCCATCTACCTTTTACTCTAACTGTAGCTACAACTAAATAATGATCCGATAAATCCGTTGCCCCTCTATAAACATGTACATCCTGAAGCCTACCCATCAACCTTTTATCCACCAATACATAATCCAACAAACTACTTTCCTTACGTGCTATGTCATACCTTGAATATTTATTTATCCTCTTTTTCATAAAATATGTATTACTTATTACCAAACCTCTTTCTACACATAGCTCAATTAATGGTTCCCCATTTACATTTACCCCTGACACCCTAAATTTACCTACTACTCCCTCCACAACATTTTTCCCACTTTAGCATTAAGATCCCCAACCACAATTACTCTCTCACTTGGTTCAAAACTCCCCACACACTCACTCAACATTTCCCAAAATCTCTCTCTCTCCTCTACACTTCTCTCTTCTCCATGTGCATAAACACTTACTATAACCCACTTTTTACATCCAACCTTTATTTTACTCCACATAATCCTTGAATTTATACATTTATATTCCCTCTTTACCTGCCATAACTGATTATTCAACATTATTGCCACTCCTTCTTTAGCTCTAACTCTATTTGAAACCCCTGACCTAATCCCATTTATTTCTCCCCACTTAAACTCTCCTACCCCCCTTCAGCTTTGTCTCACTTAAAGTATCATACATAGCAGCATATGTGTAGATTACCCACCAGGATAACCCAAACTTCAGACAATGTGACTTCCATGCTGTGGCCCTACTTGGATGAGGTGGATGGTCGAAGCTTTTGCACTAAAGCTGACGGATGTACCTGGAAAGGTCTCAAATTCTGTACGTGTGCAAAACTATGACAGGCAGTCATCTGCTGTCAGATATCACTTGCATATACTGTATCAGTAAAAAATACCACATTTTACCAGCTAAGACATGGTTTTATACTGTGTCCAGAGTAATATATCCACCATAATGTAAATGATATCCAAGAAAACATGAAAAAAATAATCATCAGAAAAGCTTCTGATGTTAATATTGTTGGGGTTGTGACAAGCCCAGGGTTGTTGTGACGATTCCAGGATTGTTATTATTGTTGGGGTTGTGATGACCCCAGGGTGGTTGTGACAACCCCAGGGTCATTGTGAAATTAACTACCAGAATGTTTGCTCTCTCAGTTTGTATAAACATTATCTCCAGCAGACTCACAGTTGAGTATAGGTAGTTTATTTAGGCACAGGTACACATAAGTACAATTATCATATATTGTGTAACTTATCTAGGATAATCCACACAAGTCAGAGTGACTTAATGAGATGAAAACAGTACATGTACAGTAATCTCCTGGTATCCACAAGGGATATGTTTCAAGACCTACCGTGGATAGTAACAAACCATGTATAAAGTCATTTTTGGTTTTCATACCCATGATAAAGTCTCATTGATAAATTATTCCGAATAAGTCTAGAATTAACACTCCTTTTTCACTGATGGGAAGGACTTCACGGCTTCTCTTAGGCTTTGAACAACTGCCACCATCACTACTTTTGCACTTTGGAACCATTATTATGCAAAATTAAGGGTTATTTTTGGGCCACGGTAAACTGTGGATAACTGAATCCATGGATATGGGGATTCTACTGTACTGACTGGTATGCAGGAATCAACTAAGTTAAACACAGAAATGAGAATCGTATGGGACACGTATGTACGGACCAATTAGAGGTATGACTGGGGGGGCAGGGCAGGAAGCTAGGCCTACCCCATAAATACAATGAATTGACACACAGGCAGGCTGTCTACGAGTTCACTAGATGGCAGTGTGAGTCGAATTTTGCAAAGTGTTAGTGAAAAATGTTCCACAATTTTGTATTAGTGTAATAGAGAAAATGCGGTAAAGAAACCTGTGTTTATCAGCGGTCTACTGTTGTGTCTTATTAATGTCTTAAGTTTGTCAGAAATGTTGTGCATATTAAGGGACTTTCTGCATGTACACCTTAATGTTATACAACTTAATGTTGTACACCTTAATGTTATACACCTTAATGTTATACATCTCTGTACATTGTATCATGCTGAAATAAAGTATATCTTAAGTGTTCCTTGACTGTACCTTAACTGTTCCTTCACTGTACCTTAACTGTTCCTTCACTGTTCCTTGACAGAGTGACTTGGAGTCATCCAGTGAGTGGGAAGACAGTAACAGCAACAACACAGTAACAACAACGACCGTGGAACGACTTAGTAAGGACACAGTGTACCAGGCCTACCTTAAGATGCGACAACGATACCACAAGTACAAGGGCAGGTATGACTGGGCTCTAGCTCTTGTCTCGCCATTGTTACCTGCTTGTAGTTACAGTGGTAGTTATGATAGTGGTGTACAATCTACAGTGTAGTTATAATAGTGGTGTACAGTCTAGTGTAGTTATGATAGTGGTGTACTATCTACAGTGTAGTTATGATAGTGGTGTACTATCTACAGTGTAGTTACAGCAGTAGTTATGATAGTGGTGTACTATCTACAGTGTAGTTACAGCACTAGTTGCAATAGTGTACTATCTACAGTGTAGTTACAGTGTTAGTTATGATAGTGTACTATCCACAGTACTTAACTATTAACAGAGCTGAGGTAGTTCGGTCATATAGAAAGGATGGATAAGGATTGGCTGACAAATGAGGGTGTAAAAATAGGCTTTAAGTTGTAGTGGCTCAAGCATCCTGCAGGCTAGTTTGTGTGTGTGTGTGTGTGTTAGGAGTGAGTGGAGGTCAGTGGTTCTTAATGAGTGTGTTGTTGGAGTGCGAGCGAGGTGACTTGTGAAGGGCTTCAGGGAAACCAGTTAGCTGGACTTGAGTCCTGGAGGTGGGAAGTACAGTGAATGTACTCTGAAGGATGAGTGAGGATGTTACAGTACTGGAGGTGGGAAGTAGTGAATGTACTCTGAAGGATGAGTGAGGATGTTACAATACTGGAGGTGGGAAGTACAGTACCTGTACTCTGAAGGATGAGTGAGGATGTTACAATACTGGAGGTGGGAAGTACAGTGACTGTACGCTGAAGGATGAGTGAGGATGTTGCAATACTGGAGGTGGGAAGTACAGTGACTACTATGAAGGATGAGTGAGGATGTTACAGTTCTGGAGCTGGGACATACAGTGACTGTACTCTGAAAGATGAGTGAGGATGTTACAGTTCTGGAGCTGGGACATACAGTGACTGTACTCTGAAGGATGAGTGAGGATGTTACAGTTCTGGAGCTGGGACGTAAAGTGACTATACTCTGAAGGATGAGTGAGGATGTTACAGTTCTGGAGGTGGGATGTAAAGTGACTATACTCTGAAGGATGAGTGAGGATGTTACAGTTCTGGAGGTGGGACGTAAAGTGACTGTACTCTGAAGGATGGGTGAGGATGTTACAGTTCTCAGGTAGTGTTATGACCCGTATGGACTTATTTCTTCCATATAATAATAATGATATGAAAATACTAATAATGATATAATTATATATTTATATTATAATAATAATAATTGCACTGCTGCTTGTACACTTTAATTTTCCATATAATCAACATAATTTGATGTTATTTTGTTTAGAAACCTAAATCTTTGTTTTTTTAAGTCATACTTCCTCGTAAAATGTATTGTCAATGTTGTGAACAAGTGACTCCTGGCAGGTACTCTGACCTGGCACGAGCGTATAAGGAGAAGGAGAAGGAGTCGGAGAAACTGCGCGATGTTCTCACCAAAACACAAGACAAGGCTCTGCGGAAAGTAAGTTGATGGCCCCCCTGGTTTAAGGTTATGACCCCCTGGCTTAAGGTCATGACGACCCCCCGGCTTAAGGTTGTGACGATCCCCTGGGTTAAGGTCATGTTACGACCCAACTTTATCACCTCTTCTAACCTCCTTCACCTTGATGTTGAGTTGTAGAGTTGATCATCAATTATCCGGCGCCGTTGAGGGTGAAGGTGTGGCGGACAGTCAGGTCACTCACAGTTTCGTTAATACAAATTTTGATTACAACAAAGTTCCATTAGCACTAATTTTGAATAGCACTAGCTTTGATTAGTACTAATCTTGATTAGTATTAATTTCGATTAGTACAAATTGTGATTAGTATGAATTTAGATTAATACAAATTTAGATTAGTACAAATTTAGATTAGTACATACAAATTTAGATTACTACAAATTTAGATTACTACAAATTTAGATTACTACAAATTTAGATTAGTACAAATTTAGATTAGTATAAATTTAGATTAGTACAAATTCAGATTAGTACAAATTAGGCATAAGGGAAAATACCAATAGACCCATGGCTGCCTTCAAAAGGGAGCTGGACAAATACTTAGTCGGTGTGCCGGATCAGCCAGGCTGTGGTTCGTGTGTTGGACTGTGTGCGGATAGCAGTAACAGCCTGGTTGATCTGGCCCTGTGTTATGCAGAAATTGGGGTTTACCTGAGGCCTAATGTCTTGTCTAAGGGCAAAGGGTAAAAGTTACACAAAACACCTGTAAAACTAGGCCTTCCAGGTCTATCCCCATAAACATAACTGATATTACCATTGTGGTAACTACTAGCATGAGGACTATTAGTGGTTAGTTTGTATTAGTGGTTAGTTTGTATTAGTAGTCAACTTTGACACTAAGAATAATAATAATAATAATTATTTATTATTATTATGTGAATGCGAGGGTCTTGGCAAGAGGTGTGGGGTTAAAAGATAAAGAATCAAATACAAAGTGGGAGTTGTCACAGTTGCTTTTTGCTGATGACACTGTGCTTTTGGGAGATTCTGAAGAGAAGTTGCAGAGGTTGGTGGACGAATTTGGTAGGGTGTTTAAAAGAAGAAAATTGAAAGTGAATATAGGAAAGAGTAAGGTGATGAGGATAACAAAAAGATTAGGTGACAAAAGATTGGATATCAGATTGGAGGGAGAGAGTATGGAGGAGATGAATGTATTCAGATATTTGGGAGTGGACATGTCAGCAGATGGGTCTATGAAGGATGAGGTGAATCATAGAATTGATGAGGGGAAAAGGGTGAGTGGAGCACTTCGGAGTCTGTGGAAACAAAGAACTTTGTCCATGGAAGTAAAGAGAGGGGAATGTATGAGAGTATAGTTATACCAACACTCTTATATGGGTGTGAAGCATGGTTGATGAATGTTGCAATGAGGAGAAGGCTGGAGGCAGTGGAGATGTCATGTCTGAGGTCAATGTGTGGTGTGAATATAATGCAGAGAATTCAGAGTTTGGAAATTAGGAGGAGGTGCGGGATTACCAAAACTATTATCCAGAGAGGTGAGGAGGGGTTGTTGAGGTGGTTCGGACATGTAGAGAGAATGGAACGAGACAGAATGACTTCGAGAGTGTATAAATCTGTAGTGGAGGGAAGGCGGGGTAGGTCGGCCTAGGAAAGGTTGGAGGAGGGGGTAAAGGAGGTTTTGTGTGCGAGGGGCTTGGACTCCCAGCAAGCATGTGTGAGCGTATTTGATAGGAGTGAATGGAGACAAATGGTTTTTAATACTTGACGTGCTGTTGGAGTGTGAGCAAAGTAACATTTATGAAGGGATTCAGGGAAACCGGCAGGCCGGACTTGAGTCCTGGAGATGGGAAGTACAGTGTCTGCACTCTGAAGGAGGGGTGTTAATGTTGCAATTTTATAACGGTAGTGTAAAGCACCCCTCTGGCAAGACAGTGATGGAGTGAATGATGATGAAAGTTTTTCTCTTTCGGGCCACCCTGCCTTGGTGGGAATCGGCCGATGTGTTAATAAAATAATAAAATAATTATTTATGTTTTGATGAACATGGTTTTTTAACATGTTGTCATGTAGGGGGTAAGGAAACTTAGGGATAATTGGGGAATAAGGGAGTAAAGGGAGGG
Source organism: Cherax destructor (assembly GCA_009830355.1). NCBI lineage: Eukaryota > Metazoa > Arthropoda > Malacostraca > Decapoda > Parastacidae > Cherax > Cherax destructor. Next base: position 38,854 of record WNWK01015601.1, read on the forward strand.
AGTGGGTAGGAGAGGTGAGTCGAGTAAGGAGCAGAGGTAGCAGAGGTAATGTGAGGTCACTGGTGACTACACCATCACCTCTCATTATCTCTACCACTACTCACCCTCTCAGTACTTAAAATAAAATATAAGAATAAAGTATAATATATCGGGGGCAGTGAATATTACTATTCCACTCAAACACAGTTTATTATTAAGTCCTTGTACAATAATATATTTGGGAACAGGAGAACACTATTGAGTTTAGATAAATGGGGATTGTACACACAAGCAGGGAGACAGGGAATACAATTAACTGACAAAACAGAATATAACTTAAAATATAGTTCAGAGGACAGTTCACCACAGGAACTCAGTCATAGGTCCCAAGACCTTCACAGCACGAGCACGGCTCCAAGCCAGTACTCTGCCCAGTGTCTCCAACAGTCTCCTCCAGAGACTCTCCAGCAGCTCTCTCCCAGAGCTCTGCACACAGGCAGCAGCTCTGCCAGAATGTCGTGCCCAGAGCTCTGCCAGAATGTCTCGTGCCCAGAGCTCTGCACACAGGCAAGAGCTCCGTTAGAATGTCCCTCTCTAGTTGTTTCCTCGGCCTTGTATCGTCCTCCAAGCATACCCCCCACTGGGGAGTGCACCATGTGCTTTGACCTGACGCTGAAACCTGACGCTAGTTCAAAAGACAAAGACCTGAGACTTAAGCCGAGAGGCGTGTCTGACAGCTATTTACCAAGGCAAGGTGTGGCTAATTGGGTCGACCTCACAAACAACCTACATCACAATGAAATAAATATTTGAATTTGAATGTTTATTATGGTAATTGTCTGTGATTGTGGTTGATTGTGATCAGTAAGTGTATGGTTGATAAATATTTGAATTTGAATGTTTATTATGGTAATTGTCTGTGATTGTGGTACTAGGTGAGTGGTCAGTAAGTGTATGGTTGATTGTGGTACTAGGTGAGTGGTCAGTAAGTGTATGGTTGATTGTGGTACTAGGCGAGTGGTCAGTAAGTGTATGGTTGATTGTGGTACTAGGTGAGTGGTCAGTAAGTGTATGGTTGATTGTGGTACTAGGTGAGTGGTCAGTAAGTGTATGGTTGACTGTGCTGAACTAACTGGTTGACTGTGGTTGCAGGTGAGTGAGCTAAGAGAACAGTGCAGCTTGGAACAGCAAGCCAAAGCTCACCTGGAACAAGAGCTGCGCAGTGACCTGGAGGAGAAAGATCACAAGATAACAGCTCTACTTACTAAGGTCAGTTATACAACAACACTACAACAACAACAATACCACAACTGTTCCAGGCAACACAGTTGTGGTATTAATGTTGTTTTGAGAAGTCATCCATGGTACAATTATACCATCGTTCATGGGGTATTACTCTATTAAATGTCTATGAAGTGTGTAATGTTATAGTAGTGATGGTTATAGTGACTGCTGCCTGCATGGTACTGTATAGTGGATATTTTGTGTAGGTGTGCATGGATATATGTAGACTTGTTGCTTATATGATACCTGTATAGTATCTGCTGTCTGTATGATACCTGTATAGTATCTGCTGCCTGTATGATACCTGTATAGTATCTGCTGCCTGTATCATACCTGTATAATGTATGATACCTGTATAGTATCTGCTGCCTGTATCATACGTGTATAGTGTATGATACCTGTATAGTATCTGCTGCCTGTATCATACCTGTGTAGTGTATGATACCTGTATAGTATCTGCTGCTTGTATCATACCTGTATAGTGCATGATACCTGTATAGCAAACGTTTTACATAGATGTGCATGAATATACATAGAATAAATGTCAGGGATGAGAGATGCCATGACATTGCTGGAGGGTTGAAAGGTATTGATGTCAGGGGGGTCAGTGTTGCCATCACAGTGAGAGTCAGAGGGGCCTAGAGGCCTCCACCATAGGCCTATACTTGTATTTTTTTCAATTAGTGGATAATGTTCAGTTTATTGTGTTGACCAGCGAGTACAAGAGGTCTTGTACTCGCTGGTCAACAGTTATTACTGTAATGACAGAACGAATATCTTGATGAAATTATTCGAGCATGTCGCAAAATTTGAGTAGTCTGGCCCCCATATAATGCGCCTTTATAATGACTAATGACACAATGAGTTGCATTTGCATTCTTGACGATCCTAGTCGAGCACTTCCGTAAATTTGAGTAGTCTGGCACCCATATAATGACTAATGACACAATGAATCATTTTAGGGTTCTTGACAGCGACCTTACTCGAGCACGTCACAGAATTTGAGTAGTCTCTCTAGCGATAGATTACAAAAATATTTTGACTAGCTTGTCAAAATAGTCTTTGCAAAGTTATATTTTTGTCTGATATTGAAAAATTTAAATAATTTTTTAATATTTAAATACAGCTTCTCCTCACTTAACGACAGGGTTCCGTTCCTAAGAGTAGGTCGGTAAACGAATTGGTCGTTATGTGAGGAGCATACTATAATGGTAGTGGGTTTGTGTCATCCATCTTAACATATTTTTTTAATGTCACCTTTGCACCATTTATACCATTTCTAGTATATTTTTAAATGTTTATACAGTAGTGTACAGTCAACCCTCCGTTTTCATGTTTAATTCGTTCCAGAAGGATCGACTAAAACTGAAATCAACGAAAACTGAAGCCATTTTTCCCATAAGAAATAATGTAAATTCAATTAATCCATTTCAGACACCCAGGAGTATTAACAAAAAATAATTTTTTAGAGAGTAACCCTTTGGGGGTCGCCAGGTCCTCTCCCACACTAGTTCTCAGGGTCGCAAATTTTTCGGAATTTTTTTTTATTTTTCTTATGAAATGATAAGGGAATCTATTTCCGATCATAACGACGCCAAAATTATGAAATTTGATCGAAAACTAACGGAATTATGCTTTCGCGAATTTAACAGTATCGATGACATTTACGCATCGGTGATTTCGCCCAATTTGAGCCCTATTTTCAGCAAATTCCAATGTTTCAGTCTACTAAAATTATAGCTATTTTGCTAGAATTTCATTTGTTCTATCAATTGAGTACAAGAAACTGCCAATTTACCGATTTCAACTACCCAGTAAGGTGGTCAGAAATTGGCAATTTGGCCAATTTCACACAAATTTCAAAAGATGCCAATTTCAAAATAGGGTCCAGAATAAATGAGACAGACATTCCTGGCACTCTCATAACATTTTATCTGTTCATTAGTCACGTCTCCAGGCCCCTTTTACATTACTTTTGCTTTCCATTTTGAATTTTTATTCTCACAAAAAATAGAACATTTACTGTTAGGTATACAACTGCATCATTGTAAAAATGGTGTAAATAATATTAGCGCACTTGTGCAAGAATATTAGACTACCCAGTTGATGTGTATTGGACGTATGGCGTGATTTGTTTACTCTTGAACATTGGCAAAAATCGAACATTTTCGCTACTTTGCACTCAGTTTCAAGGTACTTGTCATCGTGAAATCAGTCAAAATTATCTATATTTCTGTAACATATCATCCATTCTATCAAATGAGACTAAGAAAACGAGAATACAATCATAAATACCATACGAAAATAGACTGCAAAGTCGCTGTTTTAAACCAAAAACATGGTCAGAGTTTTTTTTTCCTCATTATGCACTGTGTGGAGCAGGATTTTTTTTATACTGCGCACAATGACCGCACAGACCCATTCTCTCACATCTAGACCTACCAGCCTGTTTCCGCTTGATTTGAGGGAGCTAGAATTTAGGCGTACTAGTACGACGAAAACACTGGCGTATAAGCCGTACTAGTACGGCTGAAACCCTGAAAGGGTTAAATATAGATTTACATACAGAAAAGAATGACAAATAAATATAAAGCATTAATAACATGTATAAATGAACATTTAATGTCACACTTACCTTTATTGGCGACTCTTGTTGGTGTATGGAAGATGGAGAGGAGAGAGGGAGGCGAGTTTATTGTTGGGAGGCAGGACAAAATGCTTCAGTGTGACACTAATATCAGCTCTACGGCTTACTTATCTATCACAATTCATCTAATATGACATAATAAACAATATTAATAACATAGAAACATGATATATACTCTAGAATGAATAAAATATGTCATTATGTATGAGAGGACTAGCGATAGTGTTATTGTTGTTGGGTTATAAGGGCCACTGACCATAAGCTGTACATATAGTGGTGGTGGTGGGCCTTCCAGCAAAGCCACCACCACTATTCACACAAACAATGTATGTAATTTATAAATAAGAAATATTTACACTTTAATTTATAAATAAGAAATATTTACACTTTAATTTATAAATAAGAAATATTTACACTTTAATTTATAAATAAGAAATATTTACACTTTAATTTATAAATAAGAAATATTTACACTTTAATTTATAAATAAGAAATATTCACACTTATATAAATAAGAAATATTTACACTTACCTTGGAGGAGATGGTGGCAGAGGACAGCTCTGTTCTCAGTGCCCCTATATTCCTCAAACAACATTGGAGGAGTTAAGTTTCGTGTCGTCATTTTTCTATCGCTTATTCGCTTAACTTACTTGCTACACTGTTAATACTACACTTTATCGCTGGCTGGTGCTATAGCCTTTATCGACTCCACTTTGATACTTTGCTACGATTTCTTTCTTTAATTCTATGGTGTTCCTTACTTTCTTTACCAATGGACTGGCACTAGGAGCTTTCTTTGGGCCCATGGTGGCTTATTTAGCAGTCACACACAATAATCAATGTCCAAAAACAATGGATTGTTAAGAAATGTTTTGTATGAACTCGCAGGATAATGTTCACTCAACCAGAAACAATGCTACACTGCCTGATAATGTGCGTGGGAGGTGGGCTTGTGGGCTTTGTATTTTCGCTGGGCATTGGACAGGTTCCGTACCATGAACGAAAACGGAGCCAATCACCGAAAACGGAGGCAATATTTCCATGAAAAAAGTGCCCGAAAACTGAAATCACCGATAATGGAGATACATGAAAACGGAGGGTTGACTGTACTCTATACTATAATAAACAGAATAGAGGAAATCAGCTCTAATATACATTACTTAGGTATGCATACTGGTTGGAGAGCTGGTCGTAAGTCCGAGTGGTCGGTAAACAAGTACGTCACTAAGTGACGACTACCTCTATTACAACACAGTGGACCCCCGGTTATCGGCCATAATCCGTTCCAGAAGGTCGGCCTAAAACCGAAAAGGCCGAAAACCAAAATAATATTTCCCATAAGAATTAATGTAAATCAAAATCAGTTTCAGACACCCAAAAATATTAAATTTTTTTTTTTTTAAAGATTAAGTACAGTTTTACATACAGAAAACAATGAGAAATGTAAATATGAAGCACAAATTTTAATGATAAATAAACATTAAATACCTTTATTGAAGACTCTTGTTGGCATATTGAAGAATGCAGGAGGAGAGAGGGAGTTGGGAATCCCCCTCTATAAGGACTTTGACTTCAGGTATCAAAACCCTCTCTAGGGTTACTTCCCTTCTCTGTCATTTACTGCGACAGTGCATTCATTAAATACCTTAAAATATTTGTAGTCTTAATGTAGGGCGAAAGGTGAGTAGTATTTATTTGTAGGAAGTCAGTGAAGGCAGCGGTAATGTAGGTACACATAGTATGTAGCCCCCTGGGCTACACTACACAGCCATATTATTACACTACACAGCCATATTATTACCATGTTCACCGAGTTTAATCGTTTCTAACAACTACCTTTAGATGCCATCATAAACAGAGGGAGAAGTAATGAGTAATTTATGTCGAGAATTGTAAACAAATGTGTATGAAGGGCGGTTACTGCACCAGATGCCAGATTCACAGTTTTCTCTAATGCTGCATCAGAGAAAACATAATGTTTACCTTCCACCCTCCTCCCTCCACCTTCCTCCCTCCTCCTCCTTGATTCGCCGGTACTCACCATTCGATAACATATAAACATTGCATGTTTATATGCTATGTTTATATGCTATATGCTATGTAACGTGTTTCTTATATAATTTTGAAGAAAATATCATAGAGGGGTTAATGAAAATGTCTATATTAACTTAAAATAAGATATTTAATGTGCTCAAGAGTGATTTATTAGGCGTCCAACACTACTCATATTTTTCAATAACTTCTTTCTTAAATTTCATTGTATTTCTCACTTAACACTTTCAGGGTCCGTGCCGTAGTTCTACGGCTTTGAGTTCAGGGTCCAAACCGTAGTTCTACGTCATGAGCTCAGCTCACTCAGATAAGCTTTGAGCGGCAAATTTGGGCCTAGATATGAGAGAATACATCTATGTGATAAGTGTGCACCACATAAAACAAATCCTGCAGCACACAGTGCATAATGAGAGAAAAAACTGAAACCGCAATTTTTTATTAAAAGAGCGACTTTGCAGTGTTTTTTCGTATACTTTGTATAGTTGTATTTGCGATTTCTTGGTCTCATTTGATAGAATGGAAGATATATTACAGATATAGAGATGATTTCGATTGGTTTTAGTACTGCAAATAGCTTGAAACTGAGCTCAAAATAGCGGAAATGTTAAATTTTTGCCTATGTTCAAGAGTAAACAAATGACCTCACACGTCTAATACGCACCAGCTGGTGGGTATAATATACGTTCACAAATGTGGTGATATTATTTGTACAATTATTACAATATTGCATAAAAGTAAATCTTCCATGTTTTGGTTTGAATAAAAATTCATTATGTGAATAAAAAATCAAAATGGAATTCATTTGTAAAGACTGAAAACGTAACTAACGAACAGAGGAAATGTTAGTTTAGTGCCAGGAATGCCTGCATTGTTTATTATGCACCCTATTTTGAAATTGGAATATTTTGAACTTTGAGTTAAATTGGCTAAATTACCAATTTCCAACCACTTTATTTTGTAGTTGAAACAGTTGACTGGGCGATTTCTTGTGCTCAATCGATAGAATAGAAGTAATACTAGTGAAATAGCTAATAATTTGGTCGGCTGGAATAATGTAATTGGCCTAAATGGGAGTCAAAGTCGGCAAAATCGCCGATGCGTAAATATCGCTGACACATCAAAATTCGCAATAGCATAATTTCGTCAATTTTCAATCAAATTTCATACTTTTTGTTTTATTACCTTCATAAAGATTCTCTACCATTTCATAAGAAAACATAAGAATTTTTTTTTTTTTAAATTCTTGGACACTGGTGCACCCCTTCCAAAAATGGCCTTGGACCCTGAAAGGGTTAATGAATAACCACCAAAAACAATGAATTATAGCAAAATGCTTGGATGAATGAGCAGAAGCTTCCTCACTCTCCCAGAGACGCAGCCAGACTGGCAGGAGCGATAAGTGGCGGGCGGGTTAACACGTTCCATACGGCCAATAAGCGAAATAACGGCCGATAACCGGAAGCCGAAAAACCGGCCTATAACCGAGTTGGATAATAACAGGAACGGCTGATAACCGGGGGTCCACTGTATTTCTGTTAAATTGTTAAAAATGATAAGTGATTGTTATAACTGATGATAAGTGATCGTTATAAATTTAATACCAAGATTTTATTGTGTGTTTACGATTGTAATAATTATTATACTAATAGTAATAATAATAATAATAATAGATAATAATAATAGTAATAATAACAACAGCACTTTAGCTGTAAACTTATAACCCTAATTTTTAAAGTGGTAGAGTTGTAGGCCAGTGGAAGGTCTTGGTCAGGTAACCAAAAGCTCCCGCTCTGGGTCATCATATAACTAAGACCAGCATCAGGAAACACTTGTCCTGTGTCCTGACAAACCTAACCTAACCTATCCTTAACCTAACCTAACCTTTATCTAACCTAACCTAACCTTAACCTAACCTAACCTAACCTAACCTAACCTAACCTAACCTTAACCTAACCTAACCTAACTTAACCAAACCTTAACCTAACCTAACCTTAACCTTAACCTAACCTAACCTAATCTTAACCTTAACCTTAACCTTCCTCTTTAAGGGGGGCTCCTTGACGAGGTAAAGAGGCTATCGGTCTGAGGAATTGGACCTCTTGGTCTTCTTCCTCAGACCGAACCTAATTACCCCCCCAGTCCCCCCTCCCCTTTCCCATCTTCCCCATCCTCCCTTTTCCCTTTCCTCCTCCTCCTCATCCCTCCCTTATTTCCTTCCCATTTTTCTCCTGGGAGCTTCCCTCCACAGGCATTCTAGTTCCTAGGTAGGGGGAAGGGTACCGTGGTCCAATCCCATTCTGTTGAGGTTCTTGGCGGTGGTGGTGTTTGCCGTGGAATCTGGATCGCCTGGGGATGTCCTGATCCCTCCGGTCTCCCGGGGTGGCTTTGGGTATCTTTCGGGTGATGGGTGTATCTCTGAGGCCACCTTCGGATTCCAGGGTGGTAGCCGAAGGCGGTATGCTTTGTGGCGGATATCCGGCCGCCCTCTCTTTTGTCTGCCAAGGTGGCTCGGTGGATGTGAGGTTGCTATCCCGGATTGCTGGTTTACTGGCATG
>WNWK01015602.1:0-47371 GCA_009830355.1 Cherax destructor
TTGTCAAGCCGGCTAACAATGTCTTCCATCCCAGCCCCAGGAAAGCAAACCCTCTGTCTCCTACTCCTATCTGTCAAGCAGAAGGCCCTATCCATATATCTAACTTGGCTATCCCCAACAACAACAATGTTTTTACCTTCCTTGGTACAGTTCGTCGTGACGTTCCCAGTAGTCGACTCACATTCGTCTGGTAGCACAGAAAAGGAGTTCGAAGTTTCCACAGCAGTCTCTTTCTTCTTCGTTGTTACTACCTCTCCATTCGTCTTCTTGATCTTCAACTTCGTCCCATGCTGTCCGGCCACTGCCCAGGTTCCCTTCTTGACCTGAGGACTCACAACAGGAGGACTACTACGAATCCTCTTGTTTTCCTCCGTCAATCGCCGTATCTCAAGCTTCGCTACCCTCAATTCCTCCTTAAGCTGCTGGTAAAGTTGCTCAATAGGGGGCATCTTGATTCAGTCCACAGGGAGTACACTAGACACGTCTTCACTGAGCTAAGAACAGGTCACCACTGAGCTAAGAACGTATATATTACATTTCCAAAGATTTTAAGACAATAATGGCAAGTTTAAGGGTGGTCTCTAATTGTTGATTTCAGTTGGGTCTCCACCTTCGTGGACTGAGGTAACACGAGTTAAGGTATTAGGAAAAGTTTTGGTTTCGAGAGGTTTATTAAACTGTTGGTGACAGCAGCTGAGCAGCTTTCTTATATGTGAACGATGGTATACTCACTTTATTACTTGTTTTATTTTTTAGTACATTTGTGTTGTATTTGTTAGGGACAGGTAGATGGAGTCTTGATAACCGCCACTGAGGTAGTGACCAACCTGAGCAATAGAGCTTGGGATTTTTCTGGCTAGTTTAGTCCCTAAAGTTGAGAACTCATTGAGTTTACGGTATCAATAATATGAATGGAAGATTCATTAGGTTTGGTCAATACAATATCTTCGGTCTTAGCAATTTTCGTGAGCCAGAATACTTAAGATGTTCTCCAGGTCTTTTTGATATCTTCATTTATTTCTTGGAACCTGTTGGTATAATGTAGTTTAGATTATTTTATAAGCATAGTGTTGACGTATATTTTTTTCTAGTTCTTTGGGAATTAAGGCCATTGTTGTTTTTCATAGATATGGGATCCTCCTGGGGGCTGAGAGTGAATCTGAGAGCTGAGTTTCATAAAGAGCTGAAGTGAGATGTCAGCTCTTAGTTGTGAGGCCAATGATCTTTATAAAAGTTATGAGAGAGAGAGAGAGAGAGAGAGAGAGAGAGAGAGAGAGAGAGATAGATAGATAGATAGATATAGACGACTCTTGTAAACACGGAAGCGTGGTTCCACCCTCTCTTCTCTAGGTAAATATAAATGCTTCATATTCTTGATTTAAGGAACTGGAGTTACCCTTCCCCCTTTCTTGGATCAAACCTTCATTACCTGCCATTCTCTGGGCCCATACGGATTTAGCAACTTTCCTCACGAGCATCATTACTCATGCGTGCTGAGTCCTGGGCACTCATCTTTCATACATAGCTTTCTCACAGTGACTTTTTCTGGAAATGCAATTGAAAAAAGGGCATCGAATATTGAATCTCAGTTAAAAAGGGCATCGAAAATTGAACCTCAGTTAAAAAAGGGCATCGAAAATTGAACCTCAGTTAAAAAAGGGCATCGAAAATTGAACCTCAGTTAAAAAAGGGCATCCAAAATTGAACCTCAGTTAAAAAAGGGCATCCAAAATTGAACCTCAGTTAAAAAAGGGCATCCAAAATTGAACGTCAAAAAAAGGCATCCAAAATTGAAGATCAATTACTATGAAGGCGTTTTCGGGTGCTGTTCAATATAGGATACTCTTTTTTCAATCGAACATCAAAAAAACTGCAACTATATAGAAGAATTTTATAAGAGAAGTGGACTAAAGTTTCATCTTCCCAAATTTTCACGTCTCTTCCTAATTAAATCGGCTGAACTGGTCCAATATTTGGAGAGGCAAGGTAAATAACGTGTGTGTGTGCCTTAAGGCAGAGTTTCAATAAGAATCTCGATGAGTTATGGACCTTAATTATCATCTGCGTTGCCTGGGGAAGGGGTGGTCGAACAGGGTGATTGGAGAGGTCAACCCATGCTTTGATGGCTTGAGCTGTGGTTCATGTTTGGTGTTGTGGTTGATGTTTGGTGTTGTGGTTGATGTTTGGTGTTGTGGTTGATGTCTGGTGTTGTGGTTGACGTTTGGTGTTGTGGTTGACGTTTGGTGTTGTGGTTGATGTTTGGTGTTGTGGTTGATGTTGTGGTTGATGTTTGGTGTTGTGGTTGATGTTTGGTGTTGTGGTTGATGTCTGGTGTTGTGGTTGATGTTTGGTGTTGTGGTTGATGTTTGGTGTTGTGGTTGATGTCTGGTGTTGTGGTTGATGTTTGGTGTTGTGGTTGATGTCTGGTGTTGTGGTTGATGTCTGGTGTTGTGGTTGATGTCTGGTGTTGTGGTTGACGTTTGGTGTTGTGGTTGATGTTGTGGTTTATGTTTGGTGTTGTGGTTGATGTTTGGTGTTGTGGTTGATGTTTGGTGTTGTGGTTGATGTTGTGGTTGATATTTGGTGTTGTGGTTGATATTTGGTGTTGTGGTTGATGTTTGGTGTTGTGGTTGATGTTGTGGTTGATGTTTGGTGTTGTGGTTGATGTTGTGGTTGATGTTTGGTGTTGTGGTTGATGTTGTGGTTGATGTTTGGTGTTGTGGTTGATGTTTGGTGTTGTGGTTGATGTTTGGTGTTGTGGTTGATGTTTGGTGTTGTGGTTGATGTTTGGTGTTGTGGTTGATACTTGGTGCTGTGATTAATGTTTGGTGCTGTGGTTGACGGCTGGTGCTGTGGTTGACGGCTGGTGCTGTGGTTGACGGCTGGTGCTGTGGTTAAGAGCTGTTTTTGTGAATTGTATATTGAGTGTCCGTGTGTACTTGTGGAGTGATGATGCCGCATGCGTTGTGTTTTGTTAGTCAGGAAAGTGTCTACTGACAGGGGAGTAATGTTTTCTTAGTCGGGAAAATATCTACCTGAATAGAGGTGCAAAGTTCATTGTCTAGTGGGGAATCCTCAGTATCGAATATAATTCCTACGAATGTAATACTATGGTTCGTTTTATCTACGACAGATTCTTCAGATGTTTTCGTGTCTCTTGTTATGCAAAGAGAAACGCAAACATCTGAAGAATCTGACGTAGAGACATGATCGCACCAGATCCCGGCACCTGGTGCGATCATGTCTCCTGAAATTAGTGTAGCAGGCAGCGGTGTGTCCTGTACTCGGAGGTCCCACTGGCGAACAGAAGCATCAAAAGCCAATGTAGATGCTTTGAACGAGGACCCTCCAGTTGATGCGGGTTTTTTTGCATTTGGAGAACTTTCCTGGTCACCTGTTTGACGGGTGAGGTTCACAGTGTGATCGACATTAACGTTATCTGACGGCATCTTCCCTTTTTCTGCTAGCTGTAATTTTATTATACTACAGTTTGCTTCAATTGTGGAAAAAGGCTTCTCGCTGCTGTAGTGTTGCGCCTCTGCTTTCGTCATTATGAAGGCGTCAGATGTATATTTTTCTTGACAAATAAACCAGCCTTCTGAACCACTTATTTTTTTTATACACAGGGTTTAACAAGGTTAGATTAAGGATCACTAACTTTATTGACAAGTTAAGGTCTTCCCTGAGTATCACGTTTGCATTCAGCTGGACAACAAAGACTCTGATTTTGCTTCTTGACACAAAAATCACACCTGGTCGAGTCTGTTTCTAGAAGGAGAGGGTGGAGATATTCTCAGCGTGCAACTGTAAGTATCGGCGCCCCTCTGGCAGTGATGGAGTGAGTGATGAAAGTTTTTTTTTTTTTTTTTTTTTTGGGGGGCAGGGGTCACCCTCGGTGGTAGGCGGCCGGTTTATTGTCAACGAAATCAACACAGACACAATACTTCCAACACTGGCTTATATGAGCTGTATTTTCACCTCATTTATAATAAAATATAAATATTATTAATGGTGGTGGTGATAAATTTATTGTCAGGATCATCAGTTATTGTCATTTTTATGAAGCTATCGTTGGTGCAATTAACTCTCTCTTTAAAAAGAGATTTTCTAGTTAATTCTGTAAAAACTAATAAATATTTTCAATAAAAATGGTGGAGCGAGAGACTGTGTACACTAGCAGGTCCAGTTGCTTATTACTGGAGCGTTTGATGGTTCACCTCCACCCAGGTGAATAATGTGACCTCTTAAAATAGTAAATTGTGAGGGATTGTGGAGGAGGAGGAGGAGGGATTGTGGAGGAGGGTGAGTGATTGTGGAGGAGGGTGAGTGAGGGATTGTGGAGGAGGGTGAGTGAGGGATTGTGGAGGAGGGTGAGGGATTGTGGAGGAGGGTGAGGGATTGTGGAGGAGGGTGAGGGATTGTGGAGGAGGGTGAGGGATTGTGGAGGAGGGTGAGGGATTGTGGAGGAGGGTGAGGGATTGTGGAGGGTGAGTGAGGGATTGTGGAGGAGGGTGAGGGATTGTGGAGGAGGGTGAGTGATTGTGGAGGAGGGTGAGTGAGGGATTGTGGAGGAGGGTGAGTGATGGCCTGTGGAGCAGGGTGAATGAGGGATTGTGGAGGAGGGTGAGTGAGGGATTGTGGAGGAGGGTGAGTGAGGGATTGTGGAGGAGGGTGAGGGATTGTGGAGGGTGAGTGAGGGATTGTGGAGGAGGGTGAGGGGATTGTGGAGGAGGGTGAGTGATTGTGGAGGAGGGTGAGTGATTGTGGAGGAGGGTGAGGGATTGTGGAGGAGGGTGAGGGATTGTGGAGGAGGGTGAGTGATTGTGGAGGAGGGTGAGTGATTGTGGAGGAGGGTCATCCTACACACACGGGAACGCAAGAAGCCTCACAGATAAAGCAGTAATGACAGGTCACAGACCTTCCTCGTTGCTGTGTGAAAATCAGTCTGAACTTCGTGAAAGTCTTATATTAACGCATGATAAAAACTTTGATTAATTCTTTCAGGCTTCAAAGTTTTATGGGCACAAAATGTAATATATATAATGGTCTATGCAAAGATTTCTTAGGATCAAGAATAAGATTAACTCCATTCCTACTAAGGTTACGCGAGGTCAAGTTAATTTTGGTAAAAATAAATTACTTCGCAATCTTTATTAGTAAAAATTAAATTCACTTGAGGTAAATCTAATTTTGGTAAAATCTTAAATGTGTCATGATAATTCACACAAACACTTATCAATGCATTGATTTTTTATTTAATCTGGCAGTAGGGTTTGTTTGAAAGGGGCTGAAGACCTTCCTCTCGTCCTCTTCACTCCAGACAAGCCAGAATTAATCTCCCTCTTCATTAACCTGTCTAGTTGTAAACCTTCCCTTCTCTCTAGTATACGTTTCTTTGTATAATATCTACCTGACATGTACACCACGTATGTAACTTAGCCTTGGCCTGTCTTCTGCTTCCAGCCTCTTTCTTCTCCGTCTCCGCCTCCTTCTCCTCCGCCTCCTTCTCCTCCTCCTCCGCCTCCTCCTCCTCCTCCTCCTCCTCCCCTCCTCTTCTTCTCAGCGACATTCTACGACAATGTGTGTGTCAATCTCTCCAACTGGTGTGTTGTAGGAAACTTTAGTGTCACTGAAAGGGTTTTTCGTGGTTAAGTGGCAGTTAATATCGTTTGTGGAGCACTCTAATATACGTTCCTCTTCTCTCTCTCTCTCTCTCTCTCTCTCTCTCCTCTCTCTCTCCCCTTCTTCTCTCTCTCTCTCTCTCTCTCTCTCTCTCTCTCTCTCTCTCTCTCTCTCTCTCTCTCTCTCTCTCTCTCTCTCTCTCTCTCTCTCTCTCTCTCTCTCTCTCTCTCTCTCTCTCTCTCTCTCTACTCTCTCTCTCTCTCTCTCTCCTCTCTCTCTCTCCTCTCTCTCTCTCCTCTCTCTCTCTCTCTCTCTCTCTCCCCTCTCCTCTCCTCTCTCCTCTCCTCTCTCTCCCCTTCCACCATCTATTACTCTCGCAGTACACTTTATGAATCAGTCTGTCATAACAACCATACGTTTCAGTCGCTACTTCAATCTCTAACTTTTTTCTGTATTCCTCTCTCTCCCTCCCCACCTTGACTTACCTCATTACTTCTACTCGTCAAGCTCTGTATAACCATAACGGGTTTAGTGTACCATCATACAAATATTATTATTATAGATTCCTCAGCCTCCAGCTACCATCACCGTCATATGTACTGTTATTCACTTCAGTCTGTTATTATTACCATCATACATACGCACCCGAGCGCGCGTGCGCACACACCACACAGACCACACACACCACACAGACCACACACAGACCATACACACACACACACACACACACACACACACACACACAATTCCACACAAGAGATTAGTGTAAAAGCTGGAGGACCAGGCAGGGATAACAGGGAAGGCACTATAATGAATCAGGGAATACCTGTCAGGAAGACAACAGCGAGTACGTAGCGAGGTGTCAGAGTGGGCGCCGGTGACGAGTGGGGTTCCAAAGGGGTCAGTCCTAGGACCGGTGTTGTTTCTGGTATTTGTCAACGACATGACGGAAGGAATAGACTCCGAAGTGTCCCTGTTTGCAGATGATGTGAAGTTGATGAGAAGAATTCAATCAGACGAGGACCAGGCAGAACTACAGAGGGATTTGGACAGGCTGCAAGCCTGGTCCAGCTGCTGGCTCCTAGAGCTCAACCACACCAAGTGTAAAGGCATGAAGATTGGGGAAGGGCAAAGAAGACCATAAACGGAGTACAGTCTACGAGGCCAGAGACTACAAACCTCACTCAAGGTAAAAGATCTTGGGATGAGTATAACACCGGGCACATCTGAGGCGCACATCAACCAAATAACTGCTGCAGCATAAGGGCGCCTAGCAAACCCAAGAACAGCATTCCGACATCTTAATAAGGAGTCATTCAGGACCCAGTACACTGTGTACGTTAGGCCCCTACTGGAGTATGCAGCGCCAGTTTGGAACCCTCACCTAGCCAAGCATGTAAGGAAACTAGAGAAAGTGCAAAGGTTTACAACAAGACTAGTCCCGGAGCTAAGGGGTATGTCCTACGAGGAGAGGTTAAGGGAAATCGACCTGACGACACTGGTGGACAGGAGAGATAGGGGGGACATGATAACGACATATAAAATACTGAGAGGAATCGACAAGGTGGACAGAGACAGAATGTTCCAGAGATGGGACACAGCAACAAGGGGACACAGTTGGAAGTTGAAGACTCAGATGAATCACAGGGATGTTAGGAAGTATTCCTTCAGTCACAGAGTGGTCAGGAAGTGGAATAGACTGGGAGGTAATTTAGTGGAGACAGGATCCATACATAGCTTTAAGGAGAGGTATGATAAAGCTCATGGAGCGGGTAGAGTGACAGAGTAGCGACCAGTGAAGAGGCGGGGCCAGGAGCTGTGAATCGACCCCTGCAACCACAACTAGGTGAGTACACACACCTACATGTTTTGTCTTTCCACTGTGACTGTCAGTGTTTCGTTCCCTCTAGATCCTCCGACACTCATCACCTTGCACTTCTGCCTTTACTTAAACTTTCTACTACTACGTGCACTACTACGTGCACTACTACGTGCACTCCTACGTGCACTACTACGTGCACTACTACGTGCACTACTACGTGCACTACTACGTGCACTCTAAAACTTCTTCGCCAACTTGTATCGACTTATCTTGACAGTCTTGCAACAACACTGTCATCCACAAATGTGGTGACCTTTTTTATTGTGTTTTAAGACTTGCGTCCCAGGGTGTAAGCGCCTCTAACATCCTCGGTGCCTTAAATGGTTCAGAAACCAGACAAGTTGATGAGACACCTGTGCTACATTTGGTATATTTATTGTGGAAACGTTTCGCCAGCCAGTGCCTTCTCTGTCCAGTACAGAGAAGAATGGTGGAAGATCAGAAGGATTTTGAGGTAATCAGTCCCTGAGCCTGGAGTTAATGTGTTCAGTTCATTAATTATTTATCTAGAGTGATGGACTGATCATATTGACTCCAGGCTGAGGGACTGATTACCTCAAACTCCTGGTCTTCCACCATTCATCTCTGTATCGGACTGAGGAAGCCACTAGTTGGCGAAACATTTCCGCAATAAACATAACTAAGAGTTGCACATCTCTCTCATTCATCAATGTCTGTGTTTTCACTCATTCTTTGTCTCTCGTGCGAACTTTACCCAGACTCTCAACTCTACCAGCACCAGCTTCGCAGTTTTAAATACACAACAGCCGCCTTTGTCAGAAGTTTTGCAACACTGGCAACATCCCTATTTACTTTCTCATGCCCAGTTTACAAAATGGGGAAATTCATTTTAGAGTTGATTTCGTTGTTTCCATACTTCTCACCTCCTTCATAACATTATTATTAGTGACCGTAGTCTTGAAGAAAATTCAGGTCCTTCAAGACTATGGTGCTCTTGACCAACTCCAAGGCTGAGGGACTCATTGCCTCATCTTTTGTATATAATTCTTCACTTCATGTCCTTGTACTGATAAAGCCACTGGATGGCGAGACGTCTATAGATATACCTAGATGTTGCACATGTCTTATTCCTTCATCTTGTCGGTATAGTGAATACCATTTATATAGCACACAACAGTTCTCGTAAAATGAAGACCACTTTCCTTCACATCATTCACAAATAACCACAAGTACAGGATACTTGTTCTGTCTAGCTAACACAGAGTTCCCAAGGATCTTGGTGACCCGCACTTCGCAGACTAATGCGGTCAGTTTACATTATCAGTCGTAGCTATGCGTATACTATGGGTATATTAATGTAAACCACTGCCGTATAGTGGGTCTCGTCACATAGTACAACCTACTACAACAACGAGATACCAACTAAACACCTGGTGAGTAACGCACACTGCCCTCTGATAGAAATAATCCTATATTAAAGAAAATACACGGAACGGGTGGGAATTGAACTCATGGCGAGTGAATTTTACGACTCACTCGCCATGGGTTAAAACCCCACCCGTTCCGTGATTTGTAATCATATTACGATTTCGTGAATCATATATTAACTAGAGATTGTATATTATCATCATCATAGCTAAACGCTAAACCCATAAGGCAAGACTTGGGATAGGATTGCCTAAATGATCTGATTAAGGTATCAGCCATCAGGTGGCCACTCGCTAAAAAAAAAAAAAACTATTAAAATACACTCACGGAATAAGTAATTTTCCGAATATATTGATATTTTGGAAGAGAAAGTCAAGTTTAATACATTCCGGCGGAGTAGCACACTGAGGGGGGGGGGGTCGTGCCTGGCTCGGTGTAAACAATGGTGGGTGGTGGTGTAAGGTTTAGTTACGTAGCCTAACTAGATTTAAACGATGCCTAACTTAGTGTAACATAACCGTACCAAACACCCTGACTTTAATACTTAACCAAACCCAACGTAACTTTAATCAGTACCTAACCTAATTTTAGCCAATACCTAACCTAAGTTAACCAAACCTAACATTAACTTTAATCCACACTTAACCTAACTTTAATAAATACCTAAACTGATCTAACCAAACCTAGCCTAACTTTAATCGACACCTAACCAAATTTAACCTAACCTAACTTTAATCGATACCTAACCCAATCTAATGCAACTTAATCTTACCTAATCATACCTAACCTACCCTAGTATTTGCACTAAATTTTCTAGTATCTTAAATTTATCATTTCAAAAAAATTTCTAGTATTATAAATTAGTTTTCGAAAATAAAATAGACTATTATTCAGCTTAAACCAAAGTTGCAATA
The DNA here is from genome assembly GCA_009830355.1 of Cherax destructor. Taxonomy (NCBI): domain Eukaryota; kingdom Metazoa; phylum Arthropoda; class Malacostraca; order Decapoda; family Parastacidae; genus Cherax; species Cherax destructor. The sequence continues at coordinate 9,808 of WNWK01015602.1, forward strand.
CATGAGTTGTTCAACGTGTGTGAATCACGTACCTTGGGTGGATACCATCGTAGACTGTAATTTATGACGTATATTGTAAAGCAGGACTTGCGGCAGTGATGCCTTGGATCAAACAAAATTTCCTTTTATTCCCGAAGAACTGTATGTCCCATACGGGCTTAGGGCTTCCACATAAAACAAATTATTCTCCATTTGGGAAGTGGAACAGAATTCTTCCTCCGTAAGCCATGCGTGTCGTAAGAAGCGACTAAAATGCCGGGAGCAAAGGGCTAGTAACCCCTTCTCCTGTATACATTACTAAATTTAAAAAGGTAAACTTTCGTTTTCCTTTTTAGGTCACCCAGCCTCGGTGGGACACCCTGCCTCGGTGGGACACCCTGCCTCGGTGGGATATGGCCAGTTTGCTGAAAAAAGTATAATTATTATGGATAGAATGATATCAGAATGTTTGCCAGCACCGATAATCAGTTTTAGGCCAATGGCGAAACTTTCAGTATTTTTTCTTTTAAAATTATGATAATTATGTTCATTATATATTGGAATGGTGTTAACCCAGGGAAGTTGAATATTAAATGAGTTAATTTGATATTTAATATTTTACTGATTAGAGGCACTCCTGTGGGGCTTACGAATTACAAAAATGAATTTAATTTCGGAATCTGTCTACATATTTAGTAATCTGATGAAGACAATCACATATCAGTTACGAAAATGAAATTCCCAATAATTTCCAGTCATATTAAACATGAAACGAAAACTTCAAACGCTCTCATAATTGTTTTTATTTATACCTTAGAAAAAATTTTGAATCAGGAAACGTACATTACTGAAATGACTGGAAATTTAAAATCTTAAAATTATAGTTGAGAACTTGAGTAACCTCAGTCTCCATTATTAAACTGAATTAACACATATTTTCATTATACAGTTTAAAGATTTTTGAACCTTTAAATATGACAAAAAATAGGAAAACTTGCTGAAATTTAACATAAACTATATATATAATATATAGTTTATAATTTTCATAAGTTAATCTATTCGTATGAAGAGTGAAAGTTCCTCCACTGGTGAACACTCACTGCTGTAGAGGGGGAAGATCAGGACTCTGATATTTACTGTCAAGGTTTGACAGAGATGGAAGAACAATCATGTTTTCTTTCCACTAGTCTAGTGGATTTAATGTTAGGCAATAACGCCACTGCCATATTGTCTATTTCTGTTTTCGTGGTTGTGTTCATAGTAATACCAGCGTGTTTGTTTTTGTGATTTGGAAAACAGTTGCGAGGCAGATGTGTGAGACGTGTTGTTGGGAGTGCTGGCTTCAATTTCTTCATAACATTTATTTATCAGAATCAAATTCTTCAAGGTCTCCAATTCTTGTTACATCGTCTTGATCAGCTTCGTTGTTGCTTGATGCTGCTAGTACACCACTCACACTCTCAGTTCTTGAGCTTGATGCTGCTAGTACACCACTCACACTCTCAGTTCTTGAGCTTGATGCTGCTAGTACACCACTCACTCTCTCTGTTCTTGAGCTTGATGCTGCTAGTACACCACTCACTCTCTCTTTTCTTGAGCTTGATGCTGCTAGTACACCACTCACTCTCTCTGTTCTTGAGCTTGATGCTGCTAGTACACCACTCACTCTCTCTGTTCTTGAGCTTGATGCTGCTAGTACACCACTCACTCTCTCTGTTCTTGAGCTTGATGCTGCTAGTACACCACTCACTCTCTCTGTTCTTGAGCTTGATGCTGCTAGTACACCACTCACTCTCTCTGTTCTTGAGCTTGATGCTGCTAGTACACCACTCACTCTCTCTGTTCTTGAGCTTGATGCTGCTAGTACACCACTCACTCTCTCAGCTCTTGAGCTTGATGCTGCTAGTACACCACTCACACTCTCAGTTCTTGAGCTTGATGCTGCTAGTACACCACTCACACTCTCAGTTCTTGAGCTTGATGCTGCTAGTACACCACTCACTCTCTCAGTTCTTGAGCTTGATGCTGCTAGTACACCACTCACACTCTCAGTTCTTGAGCTTGATGCTGCTAGTACACCACTCACTCTCTCAGTTCTTGAGCTTGATGCTGCTAGTACACCACTCACACTCTCAGTTCTTGAGCTTGATGCTGCTAGTACACCACTCACTCTCTCAGTTCTTGAGCTTGATGCTGCTAGTACACCACTCACACTCTCAGTTCTTGAGCTTGATGCTGCTAGTACACCACTCACACTCTCAGTTCTTGAGCTTGATGCTGCTAGTACACCACTCACTCTCTCAGTTCTTGAGCTTGATGCTGCTAGTACACCACTCACACTCTCAGTTCTTGAGCTTGATGCTGCTAGTACACCACTCACCTCTCAGTTCTTGAGCTTGATGCTGCTAGTACACCACTCACACTCTCAGTTCTTGAGCTTGATGCTGCTAGTACACCACTCACACTCTCAGTTCTTGAGCTTGATGCTGCTAGTACACCACTCACACTCAGTTCTTGAGCTTGATGCTGCTAGTACACCACTCACTCTCTCAGTTCTTGAGCTTGATGCTGCTAGTACACCACTCACACTCTCAGTTCTTGAGCTTGATGCTGCTAGTACACCACTCACACTCTCAGTTCTTGAGCTTGATGCTGCTAGTACACCACTCACACTCTCTGTTCTTGAGCTTGATGCTGCTAGTACACCACTCACACTCTCTGTTCTTGAGCTTGATGCTGCTAGTACACCACTCACACTCTCAGTTCTTGAGCTGATGAATTCTCTACCGAGTTTTTCACTTCATTCTTAGTATTGTCAAGGTTTATTTTACGCGACTCATCCGCTGCATTGACACTGAAGAAGATATTCTTATATCTGGGATTTAGTAATGTGCTGAGTATAGTATTGTAGTCAGTGATATAACTCTGGAGTACATTTAACATTAACATTTTGAGAGGTGATAATGTGTTACCCTCGCCTGAGAATCTTGTGTCACAGACTTGATGAAATGTTTCGAATATTGTATTTGAGGCAATATTTCTGAGACCAATATCTTTCACTTTCTGGGAAATATTTTTCAATAGAGAAAATTACTTGTTAGGAAGATTCCACTTATTTTGATCAAATAATGGAAGTTATGTATTACCTAAGAAATGCAGGGTAATGGATTTTTTTCTTCACAGAAGTGATCAAACATTAAATAAGTGTTTCTCCAGTAGGAAGATACATTCTGAATGACTTTGTGCTTTTAGTAGGTCAGTTGTTTTTAAAAAGCCTCTAGTTTAGTGCAGGTTAGAGCAGAGTTACTATAGTGGTTCACTATTTGTCTATAGTTAGCATTGACTTTATTAGTCTGCTACTAGGTCCAGTCTCAACCTGCTCCATGAGCTTTATCGTATCTCATATATGTGTGCGTGTGCTTTGTGTGTGCGCGCGCGCGTGCGTGTGCTTGTGTGTGTGTGCGTGCGTGTGCTTGTGTGTGAGAGAGAGTAATACTTACAATCTTGATGCCGTGTTAATTTAATTATTTTAAGTACATGTGAAAAATTAATATGTTAAAAGTATCAGTTGAAATCGACCACTTTTTCACCGATATCGATACTTGGATACACGTTGTTGTTGTTTTGTTCTTCTATAGCAACAGTTGCGTGCCAAATTAGAATAAATTTTTCCATTAACTGTGCGAAAAGTTAACTCAAATTAACTTATTTCAGTGATGTTAACATCGTTGGTTATCTTCAACGAGGTTATAAATCAGTTTTAATAACTTTAGGTTAAATTCACCCGGGTTGACTCACACTGCTAAAATACTCTGATGAAAGATTAAACACACCTTTTTTTTTTATTACAGTTCATCAGAATATATCTGAGGTCTGGAACTAAAAAAAAAAAACAGACCTATAAAAGCCCCCACGGGTTTACCGCTTCCCATTCGTTACAATACTTTCAATGAATAATTTTTTTTTACTCATTTTTATCTCTTATTTTTTTGTGTATGTCGTTAAAATTTAGGTAAACAAATGGTATTTTTAAATACCAGTTTGTTTATATAAGTTTTAAGCTGTTCGTAATGTTCTTTAATTGACTTAAATAATTTCTTGTCTGTCGTCCAGTTGGAATGACTGTATTATTTATCTTCCAATCACGATTGTGGTACTAGTATGTCATCCAATCAGCGTAAAAAAACCATGAATTTGGGGTCCAATCAGAACCAAGGTACTCGTATCTTCCATCCAATCAGCATGAAGGTACTGTAGGTGTGAGCCAATGAGAGGAAGTAACGCCCTCGTCTTGACCACCACAATAACAAGACTATATTAACCCCGAGTGAACGAGTCATGTCATGTATGACAATATTCTGCTGCATTTCATTCATTTTCGTCCAGAAATAATAGACGGAAAGAGAGAGAGAGAGAGAGAGAGAGAGAGAGAGAGAGAAGAGAAGAGAGAGAGAGAGAGAGAGAGAGAGAGAGAGAGAGAGAGAGAGAGAGAGAAGAGAGAGAGAGAGAGAGAGATAGAGAGTAGAGATGAGAGATGAGAGAGAGATAGAGATAGATAGATAATATAAAATATATATATATATATATATATATATATATATATATATATATATATTAAGATTTCACTATCGCAGGTATCGTATACTCTGAAAACACACAAACGCATCATATTAAAGCACAATATTTTCGGCGCGTAGTCAAAGAACAAGAAAACAAGAAAAAAGTGGGTGTTTGTGGCTGCGCGATCCCAGAAAGGGATCCCGGTATTACATAACCCCAGCCCCTTATGCCTTGACGTAGGCGGCATGAACAGTGCAGAGTGCGGCATATGTTTGTAATGCAGTGTTGAAAATTTGTGGTATTTACAAGTCATCACACGGAAACTAATATCTCAGTTTATTCAATAATGGCAAATTAGGACACACACGCCCCAAATCTAATTCAAACATTCCAAAAAGAAACACCAACTTTGACGCTAAGCCGCAGAGGCTTTATCTTATCTTCAGAGACCAGCATCCTAAAATTCATCAGCATATGAAGCTTGAAGCGGCTCATAAGTAGCAAGGATTGAAACCACTTGGATACGACACTTAGAAATTATGGCATGAAAATCAGAATTTCGATTTTATCAATTTCCCCCATAAAAAATGGGACCAACACAGGCCGACAGCAGTCCAAACTTTCCTGTAAGAGTGACCAAAATTTAAGGATTGAGTAAATAAAGTAAGGAAGTAAGTTTTGTTTAAGCTTTTGGTACATAAAGTACACTTTTTAAAAGGGTTCTTAAGGTACATAGTTGTTATAGGCGCATAAAGAGTACACTGTGTTGGTTTAACCAATGATTAAGTCAGTGTAGTTAAACACTGCCACCTATTTCTGATTACAAGAGACATTCTACGGTTAATTCACCGACCCCAATTTGTTAAATAAAATTAGCAAGTTAGAACTTACACAACCAAATATCAAGACGAAGGTGTCTAGCACATCACTAAAAAGTTTGAAGCAGATCAGGAGATACGTTCTCGAGTTATTGCACAGAATCCAAAACATTTGCTCCCAATATTTCATCCATTGCATAAAACGCATCAGCCCTTAAAAACCGATGCTATTTAGAACTGTATTATCCAGAGGAGAGCTGAACCTGTAGGGGCCATATAATACCTGGGGAATAGGAGGATTTCGGATTCGAGACAAAGAAATTCCAAAGTCCAAATCCCTGGATCAAGATACCTTCGCCTGAATCAAAGCACCTCCTTGATGAAACACCTTAATGTAAAATAGTACTGTACCATTTCACTATTGATAAAATAGCAAAATGGCACCTAAATACGCCATTAATAGCGCCAATCTTCTAAATTGGACACGATAGTGTTGAAATTTTGAAGGCGATCCGAGAGGTTTACTCAAGTTACCCGGTAGAAACCACTTCCGTGATTGGCTTATATAAAATTAACTAGAGGGGCACCCGCACTTGACAGTTCTTCCACGAACCTTCAGTTGCTTGTAACTGACAAGGGTTGGAAATTTGAAGCTGATCGGATAAGGCGTTCTGGAGTTATAAAGAGTCTCATAGAGGAAGCAAGTGTAACACAAGACTACTCTGATACACTAACTACCTCTGCCATATAATAATAAGGAAATATAATATGGTAATATAAAATGGTAATATATAGAAATATATGAAAATATAATATGGAAATATAATATGGAAATATAATATGGTAATATAATATGGAAATGTAATATGGAAATGTAATATGGTAATATAGTATTTACATAGTAGCTTAATTCGTAAAATTTATAAATACTATAAAAGTCGTAGGTGTATAATAATTTTCAGTTTTCTTTTTGAAGTTCTATTTTATTTATAAAATCTTTTATATATTTTTTTTTTTTTTTTTTTTTTTTTTTTAGAGAGAATTCAGTTTAATATATTTTGTCAATAAAACGGACAAATTAGCACTAACAAGGCCCAAATTCAGTGTCAGTTATTTATATTTAACTTACACCACTGATTAGTGGTTAGAAGCCGATCGGAAGAGAATTTTTTATTTTTTTACGTGGAAATCCAATTTTTAAATCAAATTGGCAAATTAAAATTTACACTGTTCAGAGCTTTATTTTAATAAAGCTCACTAGTGCTGGAAGTTTGAAGCCTATCAGTAAAGTCATTCTCCAGTAACTGATCTGAATCAAACCAGAGTATTTTTATTTTAACAATATCCATAAAATTTTATATTCTCCCCGAAACACACTAAATTTATGAGGTATCTTTTTCTCATTGCATCCGCGTTAATATTCCGAAGCCTTTCGGAAGAACCATTCTTTAGTTAATGGAAAACAATATCACTATTTAATAAAATTGGAAAGTCGGGAATTACGCAGGCAAGGAAAGAAATAATTCTTTGTAAGCACTAACCTTCACGGCGCACCTGAATTACTGGAACGGTTGAAGTTCCTTGATTTGTATTCTCTGGAATGCAGGCGAGAGAGATACGTGATAATATACACTTGGAAAATTCTAGAAGGATTAGGGCCAAAATTGCACACGAAAATCACACCCAACGAAAGCAAAAGGCTTGGCAGGCGGTGCAATATTCCCCCAGTGAAAAGCAGGGGCGCCACGAGTACACTAAGAGACAACAGTAAGTGTCAGGGGCCCAAGAATGTTCAACTGCCTCCCAGGGCAAGACGTGGTGGAGGCTTGATCCTCATTCTGCTGTACGCCAGACTGACTCACTTTCTATATGTACTCTGCTAGGTGTCCCATATGCCATCCGGTAACAAAGCGAACTTTGCGCCCTGGAAAACTCGCCAGGGCTTAAAATTTGAAATCGACCAGAAGAGGCATTCTCCAGTTACTGCTCGGATTCCAGCGATTCCAATATTTGTTTTAATTTAGAATATTGACAAATTTTCCCGCACACAAATTGAACTATCCTGGTCTGTAGGTCGGTTGGTAGTACACTCAGCTCACACACTGAGGTCCCTGGTTCGATCCCTGATAAGGTGGAAACATTAGGGCGTGTTTCCTTAAGACGCCTGTCCATGTTAGCCAACTGTAGTGGGTCGCATCCTGGGTGACATAACCTAAGTTGCCCGAAATGCTCTGCATAACAAGGGGCTTTATGTGTAGTATGTCATAGATGTCAGCTATGGTCTGTATAAGTTGTATCATGTACTTGTAAAAATAAAAATTATTATACGGTGCGTTGTTAACTATTAAATTCCAAAGCCGTTTCGTAGAGGAAGACTCACATTGAACGTGATTTATCGGGCTTAAAAACTTTCACAATATTTAACACAAAACTGTTAGATGTGCAGCTCCACTACAGCTCCACTGCAGCTCCACTACAGCTCCACTACAGCTCCACTCTCTGCCGTCACTGTGGAATTAAGAGCCAACTTTTTTTTCGAACCTTTGAAGCCAAACAGCAAAGGGTTTTGGAAGTCAGCGGGAACAGTCCAGGAATTAAGGATGGGTTCAATAATTTGGTCACCGGGCAGCTACGTCAGTCGTGCTGTCAGCTGCGTCAGTCGTGCTGTAGTCACTCTACAGAGAATAAGTCACAATACCGTGACTGAAACAATACACAAATAACTCACACATAGGATACAAATTCATGACGTTTCGGTCCAACTAGTTAATGGTCCAAGTCGGTCCGAAACGTCGTCATAAGTTTATGCTGTGTGTGTGTTATTTGTGTATCGTCACACCAACACAAAAGCCGATCAGATAAGTACTGGTGGCGTTAAGAACGAAAAAAAAAGGTCTGACGGGAAAAAGACAAAAGAAAACATTCAGGTACGAACTTAAAAAGTTTACCTTCGGTCCTACGTAAATAACAATCGACACTACGCTTCTTCCTTGACAATAATTCTGTACCTAAATAACACTCGACACTACGCTTCTTCCTGGACAATAATTCTGTACCTAAATAACACTCGACACTGCGCTTCTCCCGCGCGTCTCCCTGGACAATAATTCTGTACCTAAATAACACTCGACACTGCGCTTCTCCCTGGACAATAATTCTGTACCTAAATAACACTCGACACTATGCTTCTTCCTGGACAATAATTCTGTACCTAAATAACACTCGACACTGCGCTTCTCCCTGGACAATAATTCTGTACCTAAATAACACTCGACACTGCGCTTCTCCCTGGACAATAATTCTGTACCTAAATAACACTCGACACTGCGCTTCTCCCTGGACAATAATTCTGTACCTAAATAACACTCGACACTACGCTTCTTCCTGGACAATAATTCTGTACCTAAATAACACTCGACACTACGCTTCTTCCTGGACAATAATTCTGTACCTAAATAACACTCGACACTGCGCTTCTTCCTGGACAATAATTCTGTACCTAAATAACACTCGACACTGCGCTTCTCCCTGGACAATAATTCTGTACCTAAATAACACTCGACACTGCGCTTCTCCCTGGACAATAATTCTGTACCTAAATAACGCTCGACGCTACGCTTCTCCCTGGACAATAATTCTGTACCTAAATAACACTCGACACTACGCTTCTTCCTGGACAATAATTCTGTACCTAAATAACACTCGACACTACGCTTCTTCCTGGACAATAATTCTGTACCTAAATAACACTCGACACTACGTTTCTTCCTGGACAATAATTCTGTACCTAAATAACACTCGACACTACGCTTCTTCCTGGACAATAATTCTGTACCTAAATAACACTCGACACTACGCTTCTTCCTGGACAATAATTCTGTACCTAAATAACACTCGACACTACGCTTCTTCCTGGACAATAATTCTGTACCTAAATAACGCTCGACGCTACGCTTCTTCCTGGACAATAATTCTCTATAATGCTACGTGTAACCTCATCTGGTTTACAATACATTTGCTGAAGTAGGTTTCAAGGAGGCACTTTTGTGTACGTTCGTGTAGCCCGTCATGGTAGTCTTGTGGTCAGTAGAAGTCGTGAACTATCTATATTCCCATTAGTCTTGTAGCATTTGTGAACATTGACATGCATGCTTCCTAGCACCTAACCAGATAGTGTGGGTTACTGGTTGTAGTTTTTATTATGACTAGTGTTTCCAGGACTATGATAGTAACATTCAGTTACGACGTTATTTCTCTATTCGGGTCCCTAATGACCACGCTATGTCCTTTCTTTACTGCAAAGTCGACTCTAGCCGGGACTTCTCTATTGCTAGCCTAGATTTTATTGCTCTCGCCGTTACTTGCGTATTTCTTTATCTATTTTATTGTGTCTGAAATTTTGACTTCTTTAGAGTTTTTTTTTTGACACTTCAAATTAGGATGCCTAGGTGAAGGTCTCTTGATCCACGGTATATAAGCTGCCCTCCATGTCCTGGAGCCTGACCTTACTGTATTGTAATTAATAGCCTTTTCCCTCCAGTTCCTTTTTCAAAATGGTTGAATCTTTCAATATCGGTGAAAGTGTTGTACAATACTTTGATTTGGCAGAAAGGATCCACAGTTTCTGAAACCAAGTTTTCGTTGTTCTCAGATGGTTTTTCTTTTGTGTGAGTTGTGGAGATAAATGGTATAAAATACCGAAACCATGGAAAAATACACTGTAGTATAATGTGATCCTTTATTGACTATTTTCTCCCAGACAGTGAACTTCATCAAGTTACAAACAGATCTGTTTGTCACTTGATAAAGTTCACTGCGTGGGCGAAACGTAGTCAATAAAGGATCACATTATACTACATTTGTGTTTATTTTTCCACTGAATGGTGTATTTTCTCTCTCGCTCTCTCTATCTCTCTCTCTCTCTCGCTCTCTCTATTACCTTGCATGGGACGCTTGTTAAGAATGGTCTATCAACATTAACAGCTCCTCAAAATATTCCCTCCATCTTCCTAATACCTCCACCTCCCCATCTAGTAACTCACCTCTTATTATTACTAGCGTGGTTCTACGTACCTCCAGTACACTGGCAACTTAATAGAATTTTTAACTGGTTCAAAGTCATTTTAACTTTCACCACAGAACAGTGTTTGTACAGTTTGGCAGTGTTTGTGTTGTGTGTTTGTGTGTGTGTTGTGTTTGTGTTGTGTTTGTGTTGTGTTTGTTCACGCAAGTAGTTCTTATTTTATTTTTTCTCTTTTCCTAAAATATTTCGTTCATATGTCACTCATTAAACGAGAAGACCTCATCCACTGGCTTCCAATGTTCAACGCTGGTGTAACAGCAACTAGGCGCACATTCTAGGAACAATTGTCGTGTGCAGATGTGCAGTAACCAGAGCGAACCCGTCCCCAGCATCCTGGAGTGACTCCCATCACTTCCCAAACCACATGTGGCGGACCTTGAAACGTTTTGCAAAGAACGCCTCATCTTATGGACGTCAAAATATTAACGCCCGTACATTCCATAAGGAAGACACACTGTACGTATAGACTGTGTGGGTGTACATTTTATTTTTTTAAAGAAATTGTTAATAAACTTATCGTTGGATTCAAAGTAGTTACTGGAGAATGTTTTTTTCTGATAGGCTTCAAACTTTGTGTTGATGGGGTTTATTAAAAGAAAGCTTGACTTTCAATTTGAGCTTTGTAACTTTGAAATTGCCAGCTTAATTGAATTGGTTTCAAAGTATTAACTAGAGAATGCCTCTTCAGGTCGGCTTCAAACCCTTCACCGCGTGTGCATCTTAATTGGCTGTATTTTGGCTTTTGAATGTTGGCTTTGTGTACACTATTTTATCAATTTTATAAAATTTGTTTTAGCAAGTTAAACTTTCTTGAAAACACAGAATTCATTATTTTTAAAAGGATTAGAGAATTTTTAATATAGAACGACAACAAAAGAATCCAACTCTGGCATTTCTTAAGTGGAAGGTTTGAATTAGATTTAGAATGTCTATTTCCTAATTTGTCTTTTCTAATTGTACACGAGTTTTCAAACAGTGACTTGAGAATTCATTTTCAGATGAGTTTCAGATCATCAACGCTAGGCTGCATCAGATTAGCTTCAGATCATCAACGCTAGGCTGCATCAGACCAGCTTCAGATCATCAACGCTAGGCTGCATCAGACCAGCTTCAGATCATCAACGCTAGGCTGCATCAGACCAGCTTCAGATCATCAACGCTAGGCTGCATCAGACCAGCTTCAGATCATCAACGCTAGGCTGCATCAGGCCAGCTTCAGATCATCAACGCTAGGCTGCATCAGGCCAGCTTCAGATCATCAACGCTAGGCTGCATCAGACCAGCTTCAGATCATCAACGCTAGGCTGCATCAGACCAGCTTCAGATCATCAACGCTAGGCTGCATCAGACCAGCTTCAGATCATCAACGCTAGGCTGCATCAGACCAGCTTCAGATCATCAACGCTAGGCTGCATCAGACCAGCTTCAGATCATCAACGCTAGGCTGCATCAGACCAGCTTCAGATCATCAACGCTAGGCTGCATCAGACCAGCTTCAGATCAACGCTAGGATTGTTTAAGTGAACCCGCCTCACAAAGTACAATTTTCTCAACTTCGCAAAATGAGCTTCATGAATTATGCGAATTTAGGCCTATTTTATGCGATGAATTCCCTGTTTTTCTAACTACGTCTTTAGCGCCATCATAACTCACGAAATCGTAAAAACACGGCCAGCTGGCCAAGTGGTTAACGCACTGGCCTGTGAGTTTTTGGACTCACTTGCCATGGGTTTAACCCCCTTCCCGTTCCCTGATTTGTTTCATTAGCACCTCGAGATAATGATAATATAATCTTTATTTCTACAAGTACATGATACAACTTATACAGACCATAGCTGACATCAGTGACTTGGTATATAGAAAGCCCCTGGTTATGCAGAGCATTCGGGCAACTTAGGTTAATCTTGTCTCCCAGGTTGCGACCCAAACCAGTCGGTTAACACCCAGGTACCTACTAGCTGCTAGGTGAACAGGGGCAGCAGGTGTAAGGAAACCCGACCAGTGTTTCCACCCGTACCAGGGATCGAACCACGGACACTCGGTGTGTGTGAGCTGAGTGCGCCACCAACCGAGGTACGGGACACATGATCACACAATACCCCCACCATCTTCCACAAGGAAACATTATATTAACCTTCATCACCACCTAACACCTCGGTTCATCATTAACCAATAACAATGATATTTCAGTTTACACTCATCATTAATATTCCGTCAAAGTTGGGTAATATTGAGCGTCAAAGTTGGGTAATATTGAGCCTCAAACACAACTTTACAAACAACTTTGATTTCTTCTTTCCAGAGTTGATTTTTTTTTAGTACCGAATCAAGTTAATAACGTTCTTGATCGCTATATTAAGGTGTGGAGGAGCCTTCATGCTGGTGAGGAGCTCTTGATTTAAGGAACTGGAGCAACCCTTTTATTCCACGAATCAAACTTCATTATCTCTGGTACCCAAAGTGCTGTATGATCCTTACGGGTTTATCACTGCCCCTGGAAGATATGTAGGTGTATTTCTGTCACTGCGCCATCCTAGGAAGTTATCCCCGTATTTCATAAGCCCAGCCTCCTCTAGTTTAATGAACGCAAAAGGAATAGTGGAGAGTGGTCATAAAATTTCTAATTATTGTGTGTTTGAGAATGTGGGTTTTGCTCGCTTATGTATCCATGTATGCGCACTGTTGTATATCTGCATGTTTATTAATATACATGAATTGTGTATGTACGTGTGTATACTTCTTTGTGTGTATGCCTGTGCAGGGTTGTTACAAAGGTGACTTTTGTTCTCACTAGAAGCTGCTCTGGGCGGAGCTCCGCCTGTGTCGTCAGTGTACCAAGAAATACGTCACTTACAATGTAATGAACTTTGAATTCTTCGTTGCGTCGGTAAAAGAATCAGTTCAGTCATTTTAACCCCGTGTAGTTTAGTTTAGAACGTTGCCAGCACGTCAGTTTAGAACGTTGCCAGCACGTCAGTTTAGAACGTTGCCAGCACGTCAGTTTAGAACGTTGCCAGCACGTCAGTTTAGAACGTTGCCAGCACGTCAGTTTAGAACGTTACCAGCACGTCAGTTTAGAACGTTGCCAGCACGTCAGTTTAGAACGTTACCAGCACGTCAGTTTAGAACGTTGCCAGCACGTCAGTTTAGAACGTTGCCAGCACGTCAGTTTAGAACGTTGCCAGCACGTCAGTTTAGAACGTTGCCAGCATCGTCAAGTTTTAGAACGTTGCCAGCACGTCAGTTTAGAACGTTACCAGCACGTCAGTTTAGAACGTTGCCAGCACGTCAATTTAGAACGTTGCCAGCACGTCAATTTAGAACGTTGCCAGCACGTCAATTTAGAACGTTGCCAGCACATCAATTTAGAGGGCAGAGTATAATGTGTAAAAAGCGTAATTTACTGGTTGCGCAATTAAACACCGAGGGAACACGAGGATACAGGAAGACCTTCCTAGGATCACACAGAGACTGAAACATGACTTCTTAATTTTAGATATCTGCATGAACCAAGTTTCCGTAGTTCGCAAATGAACGGGTGTGATTTGGACTTGCTTAGCATGAGCCAGTAGGCCTGCTGCAGTGCTCCTTCTTTCTTATGTGAATTAAGACTATATGCGATTTATGGCTTTTTATTAAGACGTTTCCTCTACCAAGAACTTTATCACTAATAAAGCCTCTGGTGGCCGAAACGTGTCAGCCGTTAAAATACCATAAACTGCACAGTGTTGTGTGCTATTGATATGCATTGCGGCTCTCGTTGATACCGTGGTCGCGCTTGGAGCTTCATCCCAACTGACTAGAGAGAGGCAGTTGCCTGCGAATGCTTAATTAAAGGCTGCTCCGGGCTTGTGTGTGTACACACACGTACACGCTTCTTTTCCCCTCGTCTGTAAGTTGAGCCTGAACCCAGATACGTGGTTCTTATGTGGGCAACTCTATTCTTTGAAGAATGAGTAGTTAAATAAATCATTTACATCACAACTCTGTTCTTTGGTGAGTGGATGTACACAACGGGTCAACAGGTGTTGGCCCCTCCTAAATCTGGTCTTGCTTCACGCCTTCGTTGACTGACTGAGTTGAGTGCTCTTCCAAAAGTCGCATTTCATATGCTTTAACTCATGGTTCACCCGGTGGGACTCGGTGAAGGGTAAATATATATATAGTGTTAGGCTTCTGAGAAAGAGGTTAGGTAAGGTTCGTCAGGAAACAGGACAAGTGTTTCCTGACGCGGGTCTTAGTCAAATGATGACCCGCCGTTGGAGCTTTTGGTCATCTGAGCGAAGCCTTCCGCTGGCTTACCGGTCCACCGCCTTAAAAATTATTGTTATAGTTATAGCCACATGGAATCTGAGAGATTTGTCATTTAAGTTAACTTAGTCAAGATTTTACCTTACATTGATGAACGTAAATTAAAACATTACATACCTTATCTTCATGTAGAAATATCGTAAATACTTATATCATTGAGTGTGGGGCAACGTGCTGCTACTCTTGCATCAACAAGTTCAATCTCCAAAATGCAAATAAGGGATAAATAAGATTTTTTGGAGCTATCAGATACTCTTTCTTTTAAATTGAATTGAGACTATAAAAAACTTAATTGATCTCTCTCTCTCTCTCTCTCTCTCTCTCTCTCTCTCTCTCTCTCTCTCTCTCATATACATATATATACACACATATAAATGTCCTGCAGAATAGGTAAAACTTGTGATTTTTGGCTTAAATAGCAACGCTCTTCTTGCCGAATAAAGCAAGCGAAAATTTGTGTATGCAATAATTTCACAAAAATAATTCTGAACCTAACGAAAAAAATATATTTCATTGTTTGTTTATTAAATTATTGTAAACTTATCTAAAATATATTTAGTTGGATTAGGCTAAATTAAATTGCGCTTGTTATAATGTTACGTCAATTTTCTAAGGTTCTTTTGGTACAAAATTCTTAATTTTTTCATTAACATAATTGAAAAAAAATTCTTTAAATGTATAAGAGAAAAGTTTAGAAAGGACTTAATTTTAAAGGAGTTCTTGCTAATTGACCAGCTTTACCTATTCGGCACGACATATATATACACACCGTAATAGTTTATAAGAACAATGCATTTCTTATATAAATTTCAACACCCCGGTCGTCTCTCACCGCGGTAGGGTGACCCAGAAAAGAAACACTTAACATCACTCACTCCATCACTGTCTTGCCAGAGGGGCGCTGATACTACAGTTCAGATGCCCCTCCAAACGTCAGTATCCCCACCTCTCCTTCAGAGTGCAGGCACTGTGACCTACCCACCTCCTCCTCGTCCCTCAGGGACTGGAGTAATGTCACTGCTATGACCTACCACAAACTTATCAAGTAATAATATGAATCTTATTAACCCAGTATGCAAAATTCTGAAGTTTGGTGAGTTTGTAGCACTGAGAGCTGATCACTGGACACTAACATGTCTTCCTGCTGGAGTTGTCAAGCGCCTCAACAACTTTTAATTCTTGGATGATGTTATTTATAGCCGATTGAGAATTTGTCAGATTGTGTTAAGTGAGAGAGGGTAGGCGAAGATTGTGGTGAGTGAGAGAGGGTAGGCGAAGATTGTGGTGAGTGAGAGAGGGTAGGCGAAGATTGTGGTGAGTGAGAGAGGGTAGGCAAAGATTGTAGTGAGCGAGAGAGGAGGCGAAGTTAGTGGTGAGTGAGAGAGGTAGGCGAAGATTGTGGTGAGTGAGAGAGGTAGGCGAAGATTGTGGTGAGTGAGAGAGGGTAGGCGAGTGTGGTGAGAGGGGTAGGCGAAGTGTGGTGAGAGAGGGTAGGCGAAGATTGTGGTGAGTGAGAGGGTAGGCGAAGTGTGGTGAGAGAGGGTAGGCAAGATTGTGGTGAGTGAGAGGGTAGGCGAAGATTGTGGTGAGTGAAGGTGAGCGAAGATTGTGGTGAGTGAGAGAGGGTAGGCGAAGATTGTGGTGAGTGAGAGAGGGTAGGCGAAGATTGTGGTGAGTGAGAGAGGGTAGGCGAAGATTGTGGTGAGTGAGAGAGGTAGAGCGAAGATTGTGGTGAGTGAGAGAGGGTAGGCGAAGATTGTGGTGAGTGAGAGAGGGTAGGCGAAGATTGTGGTGAGTGAGAGAGGGTAGGCGAAGATTGTGGTGAGTGAGAGAGGGTAGGCGAAGATTGTGGTGAGTGAAGAGGGTAGGCGAAGATTGTGGTGAGGGAAGAGGGTAGGCGAAGATTGTGGGGGAGAAGAGGGTAGGCGAAGATTGTGGTAGTGAAGGTGGCGAATTATGGTGAGAGAGGGTAGGCGAAGATTGTGGTGAGGAAGAGGTAGGCGAAGATTGTGGTGAGTGAGAAGAGGATAGGCGAAGATGGTGGTGAGTGAGAAGAGGGTAGGCGAAGATTGTGGTGAGTGAGAGAGGGTAGGCGAAGATTGTGGTGAGTGAGAGAGGGTAGGCGAAGATTGTGGTGAGTGAGAGAGGGTAGGCGAAGATTGTGGTGAGTGAGAGAGGGTAGGCGAAGATTGTTGTGAGTGAGAGAGGTAGGCGAAGATTATGGTGAGTGAGAGAGGGTAGGCGAAGATTGTGGTGAGTGAGAGAGGGTAGGCGAAGATTGTGGTGAGTGAGAGAGGGTAGGCGAAGATTGTGGTGAGTGAGAGAGGGTAGGCGAAGATTGTGGTGAGTGAGAGAGGGTAGGCGAAGATTGTGGTGAGTGAGAGAGGGTAGGCGAAGATTGTGGTGAGTGAGAGAGGGTAGGCGAAGATTGTGGTGAGTGAGAAGAGGGTAGGCGAAGATTGTGGTGAGTGAGAGAGTAGGCGAAGATGGTGGTGAGTGAGAAAGGGTAGGCGAAGATTGTGGTGAGTGAAGAGGGTAGGCGAAGATTGTGGTGAGTGAAGAGGGTAGGCGAAGATTATGGTGAGTGAAGAGGGTAGGCGAAGATTGTGGTGAGTGAGAGAGGGTAGGCGAGATTGTGGGAGTGAGAGAGGGTAGGCGAAGATTGTGGAGTGAGAGAGGGTAGGCGAAGATTGTGGTGAGTGAGAGAGGGTAGGCGAAGATGTGGTGAGTGAAGAGGGTAGGCAAGATTGTGGTGAGTGAGAGAGGGTAGGCGAAGATTATGGTGAGTGAGAGAGGGTAGGCGAAGATTGTGGTGAGTGAGAGAGGGTAGGCGAAGTTTGTGGAGTGAGAGAGGGTAGGCGAAGATTGTGGGAGTGAGAGAGGGTAGGCGAAGATTGTGGCGAGTGAGAGAGGGTAGGCGAAGATGTGGTGAGTGAGAGAGGGTAGGCGAAGATTATGGTGGGTGAGAGAGGGTAGGCGAAGATTGTGGTGGGTGAGAGAGGGTAGGCGAAGATTGTGGTGGGTGAGAGAGGGTAGGCGAAGATTGTGGTGGGTGAGAGAGGGTAGGCGAAGATGTGGTGAGTGAGAGAGGGTAGGCGAAGATTGTGGTGGGTGAGAGAGGGTAGGCGAAGATTGTGGTGGAGTGAGAGAGGGTAGGCGAAGATTGTGGTGGGTGAGAGAGGGTAGGCGAAGATTGTGGTGAGTGAGAGAGGGTAGGCGAAGATTGTGGTGAGTGAGAGAGGGTAGGCGAAGATTTGGTGAGTGAGAGAGGGTAGGCGAAGATTGTGGTGAGTGAGAGAGGGTAGGCGAAGATTTGGTGAGTGAGAGAGGTAGGCGAAGATTGTGGTGAGTGAGAGAGGGTAGGCGAAGATTGTGGTGAGTGAGAGAGGTAGGCGAAGATTGTGGTGAGTGAGAGAGGGTAGGCGAAGATTATGGTGAGTGAAGAGGGTAGGCGAAGATTGTGGTGAGTGAGAGAGGGTAGGCGAAGTTTGTGGGAGTGAAGAGGGTAGGCGAAGATTGTGGCGAGTGAGAGAGGGTAGGCGAAGATTGTGGCGAGTGAGAGAGGGTAGGCGAAGATTGTGGTGAGTGAGAGAGGGTAGGCGAAGATTATGGTGGGTGAGAGAGGGTAGGCGAAGATTGTGGTGGGTGAGAGAGGGTAGGCGAAGATTGTGGTGGGTGAGAGAGGGTAGGCGAAGATTGTGGTGGGTGAGAGAGGGTAGGCGAAGATTGTGGTGAGTGAGAGAGGGTAGGCGAAGATTGTGGTGAGTGAGAGAGGTAGGCGAAGATTGTGGTGGGTGAGAGAGGGTAGGCGAAGATTGTGGTGGGTGAGAGAGGGTAGGCGAAGATTGTGGTGAGTGAGAGAGGGTAGGCGAAGATTGTGGTGAGTGAGAGAGGGTAGGCGAAGATTGTGGTGATTGTTGTGACGATGGTGAATGAGAGGGGGTAGGCAAAGATTGTGATGATTGTAGTGATGGTGGTGGAAAAGGTGAGTGGTGGTGGTGGTGGTGGTAAGGGATGTTAGTTATTCCAGTCAGCTATATTTTCACTACTGTATCTGGTTTTGCTTCTGTGATTCTCATGTTCATCTCGCTACTCAACAGTGTCATCAGTACTTGAGTACTGGACGTTTTAATCTTGTAGATACGAGGGAGAAGGCGATATGGAGATCTTTTTCCCAGATAAATTTTAAAGGCTAAAAGCTGTTATCTTACCTCAGTTCATTTCAAAGCCCAGACCTATCTAAGGTATACTACCACCTCCCAGGATGCCACCCACAATTGTCGACTAACACCTGGGTACCTACTAGGTACAGGGACAGCAGGTTTTAGTAATAAACGGTTGCACACGTGTGTGTCCAAGGTTATCAGTGTTTAGCACAAGAAGGAACGAAGAGCAACACACGACAGACCTTCACATCAATGATGGAGTACCAGGTGATGTTTTTACTCACCAGTATTGGAATATGTGGGAAGATCCACAGCGTGAGACTAGCTTTTACCATATTCTTACATAGCAAGAACAATGGTTAGTTACCCCGTTATACTCCATCCCACAGAATGATTTCTGTACATCGTCAGGAAATCTGTCAGCCAAAGTTGGAAGCTTTCAGTGAGGCAAATAGGAAATGGTGAGGGGTGTCCAGTGTGTCCAGTAACTACGGCAGCTTCAAAGGTTTCACTCTAGCAGCGCTGGAGTTACTCTTATTTGGGGACCACTATCTCTCTCTGGCGGTTGAAGAGGTGGGTGGGGGTAGTTGATAGAGGGGACGTGCATGAAGGATATGGTAGTGTTGTGGGGAGGGTGGTTATATCCGGGAGGGGAGAGGGATAGTGGTGGTGGTGATGATGGAGGTGTAGGCACTGGAGATGAAACACACATCACACACTATGAGCATGAAACACAAAACTTACAACAGTCATCACATAAATCAACATCTTCACGAAATCGTCTGAAAGTCGATTTTCTTAAAAAAAAAAAATCATTAATATTCTCGCGTAAAAATTAATTCCTAAAGTATGTACTTGCGCCATACCACAAGTTGCACAACATTATTGTTATTATTATTATTTTATTTATATTGTTATTATTTGCGATAAGCAAGTGATTTGTTTGTTCCATCCCTAAACTACAGAGAATGCTTGTAGAGTAATAATGGTGGTGATTAACACTAGAGGGATCAAGTGGGTCATGGCTAACACTGACAGAAACAAGACGGAAACCTTCTTGGTTTGTCTTTGATTCCCTCGTTACCTTATTTCTTATTCTCTTGTCTTTCCTTGTTCCTTTTTTTATAATTCTCTTAAACAGACTATAATAGTAAGGTGAATCCTCTCCTCTTTTGATTCGCCTTCAGATACCTCTTTTTTTTTCCACCCAAGTGATGTTTTAATCTACTGTCTATCCATATAGGGTCATTTATATCTAATTCATTTTTTTCTATTACGGATATGCAGCTTGGGCTACCTGTATTATAATTTGGAAGTTACCTTGGCATTCATAGCCACAGTCTGTCTGGTGTCCCTCAAGTATAGTCTTTGTTTACATCCATACTTTGCATCCACACTGTTTACATCCACATTGGGTGAGCGGCAGCAGACACAGGCGTATCTCCTACATTTTTAAAGAAGCGACAAACGCAGAGCAAATGTTTACTGTGATGGAGTTTCGCTAGTTTTATAAAGCCAATGTCTTGGTAAAGCTCTACACAGCGAAATGTCGTCACATTTAAAGCTTTGTCATACCTTCAGTATTAGTGCCGCTATTCGATAAACTGACAGCTCGCTGAAAAATCATAACCTTGTGAAGAAGTAACGAGGTGGAACATGAAATAACCCTCGCTGCCTCCACGTTTTATCTTTAATCTCTGGTCGTTAACGTTTTCCTTCGAGTTATCTCGCGTTTTCCCGTAAATTAAGTTATGTCCATTAGTGTCGTGTAGGCGAGTGTTCGTTGCTTGTTGCTCCCAAATGTTGCACAAGAGAGAGAGATGGGGTCCACTTGAAGACTCATCTGGGCTTTTACTCTCCCAACCCATTTGCTTCATGGGTAGCGGAGAATATTCCGCCTCATAAAATGTTTTCAGTGGTGTAGGGGGAAGCTGGTGGGGGCGAGGTCATGGTTAAAGATGGTGGGGTCTTGCTCCGCCATGTTGAAAACAGTGGAAGAGAAAAAATCATCGTTTCTGGTACATGGAAGTGAATGCAGTGATGAGTTTTATCAGCTGTGTAGCTGTGAGCTTCTGGGTTAGTGTGTCATAGCCTTAGCTGTGTCTATAGTGTGGTGTGTTTACTTAGTCTGTGTTATGACAATACAATGTTTATTTGAAGTATAAATCTGTATATTACTGTTAGTGCTGCTGCTGCTGCACGTATGAAATATACCTACATACACACACTCATGTACACGTATTAAAAATACCCACGTACACAAATACAAGTATGTGCACACGTATGAAAGACACTCCCACATGCACAAATAAACACACGTATGTACACATGTACGAAAGACACCCAGATAAACGTGCACAAACACACGAGTGCATACACACACAAAACACACACGCGAGTGCATACACAAATAAAACACACACACGAGTGCATACACAAATAAAACACACACGATTGCATACACAAACAAAACACACACGCGAGTGCATACACAAACAAAACACACACGCGAGTGCATACACAAAACACAAACGCGAGTGCATACACAAACAAAACACACACTCGAGTGCATACACACACACACAACACATGCGCGAGTGCATACACACACACACACAACACACGCGCGAGTGCATACACAAACAAAACACAAACGCGAGTGCATACACAAACAAAACACAAACGCGAGTACATACACAAACAAAACACACACGCGAGTGCATACACAAACAAAACACACACTCGAGTGCATACACACACACACAACACACGCGCGAGTGCATACACACACACACACAACACACGCGCGAGTGCATACACACACACAAACACACGCGAGTGCATACACAAACAAAACACAAACGCGAGTGCATACACAAACAAAACACACACTCGAGTGCATACACACACAACACATGCGCGAGTGCACACACACACACAACACACGCGCGAGTGCATACACAAACAAAACACACACACTCGAGTGCATACACAAACAAAACACACACTCGAGTGCATACACACACAACACAGCGGAGTGCATCACACACACACACAACACACGCGCGAGTGCATACACAAACAAAACACAACGCGAGTGCATACAAACACATAACAACAACACACGCGAGTGCATACACACACACACAACACACGCGCGAGTGCATACACACACATCACACAACAACACCGCGAGTGCATACACACACACAACACACGCGCGAGTGCATACACAAACAAAACACACGCGCGAGTGCATACACACACACACAACACACGCGCGAGTGCATACACACACACAACACACACGCGAGTGCATACACACACACACACAACACACGCGCGAGTGCATACACACACACAACACACGCGCGAGTGCATACACACACACACAACACACGCGCGAGTGCATACACAAACACAACACACCGCGAGTGCATACAACAAAACACACGCGGTGCATACACACACACACAACACACCGCAGTGCATACACGAAACAAAACACACACGGAGTGCATACACAAACAAAACACACACGCGAGTGCATACACAAACAAAACACCCACGCAGACACAGTCGTGAGGGGTAAATATCAACTTAATTATATAATAACTAAAACTACAGTCACACTGCGAAAAAAATAAACGAAAAAAATCATTAAAATTAATACAAAAACATTGATCATGCAGAAAAAAACTGCGCCATTGTTACTGATCTGGCGTTGTGAAAGCGACTCCGTCAGCTTGTTCAGTAATCAACTTTATTTTTTATTATTTCATTACAGTGTAATGTAGCAGGTTAATTGGAGGTATTTTTGTAACATTTATTCATTAGGCCAATGAAAGAGCATTGATGGTTAGGAAAAAGAGGGGTTTAGTTTTCTGTGCAGAGGATGTGTCTGTGTGTTTGTTTTTGTGTGTGTTGTGTTGTATGTGCGTTGGTGGGCTGGTTTGATGGCGTTCTACCCATTCGTTGCGGTGACAACAGCTTTCCTCCCAGAACATCAAACTTGCCCCGTCGGGTTTAAAGTGACAGTTTACCCAAGGCATGTGGATGACGCGGGCTTCCTCCTCCACGAAAGACTTAAGTCAGCTCCTCGAGTACTGAAACAACAATAACCCAGATATTGAACCAGCTTGCTGCTGTATTGAAAAGTTACTCGTCTCTAATATTATACATAAATGGTATATAATAACGACAAGATGAAGAATTAGACACATGTGCAACATCTGGGTATCTTTATTGTCGACGTTTCGCCATCCAGTGTCTTTATCAGTACAGATTCAAGGACATAATGGAAGACACAAGAACTATATACAAAATATGAGGTAATCAGTCCCTCAGCCTGTTGATCACACCTCAGTAACTCTGAACCATTACCACTTGTGCTCAGATCCAGTCTTTGTTTGCCTGTGAGACCCAGGATCCATACGTGGGTAGCACTCTACGCTCAGCGTGTGAGCATCTGGGTAAGTCATTACGACTGGGTTTCAGCTTCCAGTGCCCATCAGTGATTAGCGATCACACTAGAGCGGATGATAACACTCGCACCTCTGTCTCTTGCAGGATTGAACATTGTCTCGTAATCACTGTGCGTATACCAAATAAATGGTTTAATTGTAAACTATTGAGTCTACCTAAGAACTCAAGATTTTAATCTTTCTGCCCCAGGCACAACATCGTTCATATATCTGAACCATTTAGCTTTACTTGTGAGAATATCTTTAAGGGATCTTGTCTCACTGGACACCGCGCATAAATTGTGTAACGGGGTAGTGGGTTCCCCATAGCCATTCCCTGCATTTGAGAATAATTTTACCTTCAAATATAAACTTGCAGTCCATAGCACACAGTTTAATAATGGCGGGGTAAGGCATAGAGCAGTGTCCTGGATCCTCTTCCAGGGAGTGGAACTCTAGTAAACAAGACTGTAACGTCATGTAGTGATCCTCTTCGTGTAATAGTCCTCTTCATGTGGTCCTCTTTGTGGTGGTCCTCTTCATGTACACGAGTACATTAGTGCTCTTTTTTACTATTATTTTACCATTATTCTGATGTAACGAACACTCAATTACACTCTAAGTCCGCTATTTCGAGGGTTTGCTGTAGTCACTTGCTTATTATATAGCATACTCACTCACACGTGAAAGTCTTCTTGATATGATGGTCCTCTTTACCACATGCCAGAGCTAACAGCCTGATTATACACAGCCTGTGGAGTGGTGGCTCCTCCAAGCCGGAAGTGGTGGCTCCTCCAAGCCGGGAGTGGTGGCTCCTCCAAGCCGGGAATGGTGGCTCCTCCAAGCCGGGAGTGGTGGCTCCTCCAGGCCGGGAGTGGTGGCTCCTCCAGGCCGGGAGTGGTGGCTCCTCCAGGCCGGGAGTGGTGGCTCCTCCAGGCCGGGAGTGGTGGCTCCTCCAGGCCGGGAGTGGTGGCTCCTCCAAGCCGGGAGTGGTGGCTCCTCCAGGCCGGGAGTGGTGGCTCCTCCAGGCCGGGAGTGGTGGCTCCTCCAGGCCGGGAGTGGTGGCTCCTCCAGGCCGGGAGTGGTGGCTCCTCCAGGCCGGGAGTGGTGGCTCCTCCAAGCCGGGAGTGGTGGCTCCTCCAGCCGGGAGTGGTGGCTCCTCCAAGCCGGGAGTGGTGGCTCCTCCAAGCCGGGAGTGGTGGCTCCTCCAAGCCGGGAGTGGTGGCTCCTCCAAGCCGGGAGTGGTGGCTCCTCCAAGCCGGGAGTGGTGGCTCCTCCAAGCCGGGAGTGGTGGCTCCTCCAAGCCGGGAGTGGTGGCGGCGCCTCCAAGCCGGGAGTGGTGGCGGCGCCTCCAAGCCGGGAGTGGTGGCGGCGCCTCCAAGCCGGGAGTGGTGGCGGCGCCTCCAGCCGGGAGTGGTGGCGGCGCCTCCAAGCCGGGAGTGGTGGCGGCGCCTCCAGCCGGAGTGGTGGCGGCGCCCCCAAGCCGGGAGTGGTGGCGGCGCCTCCAAGCCGGGAGTGGTGGCGGCGCCTCCAAGCCGGGAGTGGTGGCGGCGCCTCCAGCCGGGAGTGGTGGCGGCGCCTCCAAGCCGGGAGTGGTGGCGGCGCCTCAAGCCGGGAGTGGTGGCGGCGCCTCCAAGCCGGGAGTGGTGGCGGCGCCTCCGCCGGGAGTGGTGGCGGCGCCTCCAAGCCGGGAGTGGTGGCGGCGCCTCCAAGCCGGGAGTGGTGGCGGCGCCTCCAGCCGGGATGGTGGCGGCGCCTGCCGGAGTGGTGGCGGCGCCTCCAAGCCGGGAGTGGTGGCGGCGCCTCCAGCCGGGAGTGGTGGCGGCGCCTCAAGCCGGGAGTGGTGGCGGCGCCTCCAGCCGGGAGTGGTGGCGGCGCCTCAGCCGGGAGTGGGCTGCAGGTCGGCGCCTCCAAGCCGGGATGGTGGCGGCGCCTGCCGGGAGTGGTGGCGGCGCCTCAAGCCGGGAGTGGTGGCGGCGCCTCAAGCCGGGAGTGGTGGCGGCGCCTCCAAGCCGGGAGTGGTGGCGGCGCCTCCAAGCCGGGAGTGGTGGCGGCGCCTGCCGGAGTGGTGGCGGCGTCGCGGGAGTGGTGGCGGCGCCTCGCCGGAGTGGTGGCGGCCTAAGCCGGGAGTGGTGGCGGCGCCTCCAAGCCGGGAGTGGTGGCGGCGCCTCCAAGCCGGGAGTGGTGGCGGCGCCTGCCAGCCCCGGGAGTGGTGGCGGCGCCTCCAGCCGGGAGTGGTGGCGGCGCCTCCAGCCGGGAGTGGTGGCGGCGCCTCGCCGGGAGTGGTGGCGGCGCCTCCAAGCCGGGAGTGGTGGCGGCGCCTCCAAGCCGGGAGTGGTGGCGGCGCCTCCAAGCCGGGAGTGGTGGCGGCGCCTCCAAGCCGGGAGTGGTGGCGGCGCCTCCAAGCCGGGAGTGGTGGCGGCGCCTCCAAGCCGGGAGTGGTGGTGGCGCCTCCGCCGGGAGTGGTGGCGGCGCCTCCAAGCCGGGAGTGGTGGCGGCGCCGCCGGTGGTGGCGGCGCCTGCCGGGAGTGGTGGCGGCGCCTCCACGCCGGGAGTGGTGGCGGCGCCTCCAAGCCGGGAGTGGTGGCGGCGCCTCCAAGCCGGGAGTGGTGGCGGCGCCTCCAAGCCGGGAGTGGTGGCGGCGCCTCCAAGCCGGGAGTGGTGGCGGCGCCTCCAAGCCGGGGAGTGGTGGCGGCGCCTCCAAGCCGGGAGTGGTGGCGGCGCCTCAGCCGGGAGTGGTGGCGGCGCCTCCAAGCCGGGAGTGGTGGCGGCGCCTCCAGCCGGGAGTGGTGGCGGCGCCTCCAAGCCGGGGCGGGGAGTGGTGGCGGCGCCTCGCCGGGAGTGGTGGCGGCGCTCCAGCCGGAGTGGTGGCGCGCCCAAGCCGGGAGTGGTGGCGGCGCCTCCAAGCCGGGGAGTGGTGGCGGCGCCTCCGCCGGGAGTGGTGGCGGCGCCTCCAAGCCGGGAGTGGTGGCGGCGCCTCCAAGCCGGGAGTGGTGGCGGCGCCTCCAGCCGGGAGTGGTGGCGGCCTCCAAGCCGGGAGTGGTGGGGCGCCTCCAGCCGGGAGTGGTGGTGGCCCTCCAGCCGGGAGTGGTGGGGCCCTCCAGCCGGGAGTGGTGGTGGCTCCTCCAGGCCGGGAGTGGTGGTGGGTCCTCCAGGCCGGGAGTGGTGGGTCCTCCAGGCCGGGAGTGGTGTCCCCAGGCCGGTCCTCCAAGCCGGGAGTGGTGGGTCCTCCAAGCCGGGAGTGGTGGGTCCTCCAAGCCGGGAGTGGTGGGTCCTCCAGGCCGGGAGTGGTGGCTCCTCCAAGCAGGGAGTGCTGGCTCCTCCAGGCCGGGAGTGGTGGCTCCTCCAAGCTGGGAGTGGTGGCTCCTCCAAGACGGGAGTGCCTCGTAGTGTGCGACTACTCGTGCGGTAGTTGGTCTTGGTTTACTGTAAACTATTTTAAAGTTGTGAGAACAGGTTAAGTGCCGCACCTTCATTACCATACTTAGGAGCTGCTACAGAAAATCATTGCTAATTGCTATGATAAAATCTGAGGTGCATTGTAAAATTAAATAAAAGCAGGGTAAAAATTTAAAGTAATTACGTAATGAGCAGTAAAAAAAATATATATGCTTAAAATGTAGTGGAGAATATATTTAAACGTAAGCATGAGAGGACAGGAAGAGATAACATTGAAATTAGAGGAATTTTGTGGAAAGAGAAATTAGAGGAATTTTGTGGAAAGAATCACTAAACTGATAGCTTACAAAATGTTCTGTTATGAAAATATTACGTGAATAACCGAGTAAACTATAAATAAATAGTCTGTGGACTAGTAAGAAAACTTGTTTCGCTTTTCACAGGTCTTAGCGCTGGTTCCTCTATCCTCTCTCCTTCATTCTATGGTTCACCTCTTCTTTCAGAAACCTTCCCGGCGACATGTCCACTCTCTCATGTCTCAACACATCCACTCCCTTCATACCCCCACCTTCCAGTCTGGTAGCCAGTCTTTCCTTCTCTATAATGTTTGATACGTTCGTATCAAACATTATACTCTCTCTGTATTTCTCTATACTCTCTCTGTATTTCCTTCTTTTACGTACCTTCCCAAATACCTCTGCTTACCTTTGCAACCTCTCTTCGACTTCATTATATTTTAAGCCATAAACATATTTTATGTTAGTAACTTTGGTAAGAACAATACCACGAGTCGAGGTCTGTTTGTTCCCATAGAAGGTGATTCCCTTATCTTCCTGTTGTGTATGTTGTTCCACCATGTCTACACGTTATTAAAAATAATATAATAATAATTATAATCTTTATTTCTACACGTACATGATGCAATTTAAACAGACCATAGGTGGCATCAGTGACATACTATATAGAAAGCTCCTTGCTATGCAGAGCATTTCGGACAACTTGGGTTAATTTTTTCCCCAGGATGCGACCCACACCAGTCGGCTAACACTCAGGTACCTTCTTCCTGCTAGGTGAACAGGGGCAGCAGGTGCAATTAAACACGCCCAATGTTTCCACTCGTACCGGCGATCGAACCACGGACAGTGCGTGAGCTGAGTGCGCTACCAACCGAGCTAATGTTGTCATGCTCTATACTTGAGTGTGCAGATAGCGAATCATTCTGGCGGGTGGGCGACGAGTATCTATGTTGATACAATCAACGTTAAACATTTTTCTCCTCCCCGTAAAATATTTCTACCCCCCCCCTCCGTAAAACATTCCCCCCCCCCGTAAAACATTCATCGCAATCAGCTGGAAGAATCTTCTTGAAGTCAGCATTATTCTGTCTTCTCAAGACCTTTCTGTTTTTTTTACAAATGACTTACAATGTTGCAATTGCTGAAGGCAAGTTTTTTTTGGTTTAGTAAAATCAAATAGCAATATACTAGCACGCTACTTTATATGACAGTTACATAGTGGGAACAATAGCTAGCTGTTTCACTGTCATATTCCATATACGATAGGTTAGTGTGTGCCAGCCTGAGCCAGGACAATGTAAATATTGTCAAGTATTCTATTAAATATTCATCAGTTATAAGACTTTCAAAGGTTTCCTTCCACAGAGCTAAAGTTTATATTGCTTAACAATTACCATCTCTCAGTATAGCCTCTCCCTCCATCATTACAGAAAGGAAGAACATATATATATATATATATATATATATATATATATATATATATATATATATATATATATATATATATATATATATATATATATATATATATATATATATATATATATATATGTCGTGCCGATTAGGTAAAACTGGTCAATTAGCAAGAACTCATCTAAAATTAAGTCCTTTCTAAAATTTTCTCTTATAGGTTTAAAGATATATTTTTTCATTTACGTCAATGTAAGAATTTATAATTTTGTACCAAGAGAAACTTTGAAAACCTACCTAACCTTATTACAACAAGCGCAATTTAATTTAGCCTAACCAAACTAAATATATTTTAGATACGTTAACATTAATTTAATAATAAACAAACAGAATGAAATATATTTTTTCGTTATGTTCAGAATGATTTTGGCGAAATTATTGCATACACAAATTTTCACTTGTCTTATATGGCAAGGTGAGCGTTGCTATTTAAGCCAAAATCGCAAGTTTTACCTAATCGGCACGACATATATATATATATATATATATATATATATATATATATATATATATATATATATATATATATATATATATATATATATATATATATATATATATATATATATATATATATATAGTGTGTATGTGTGAGAGAGAAAAGTATGAGAGAGTATGAATCTGCATAAATGTTCTAATTATTGGAAACACACCTCGGATAAATAACGGGGACAGTCCTCTACCACAACAGAGTACATAAATGATTTACACAGTTGGAAGTAGAGCATTCCACCAGGCCTGAAGTCACTAACAAATGAACATTCCACTACGTCATGGTACCAGGCGTGTGTCTCCTCTTACATGTGGAACAGACAGAGCTACGAGAGTCACCCAAGTGACGATATTCCAACCAGATTCTGGCAGTCAATATTATGGAGAACATAAGTTTTGTAGTTTAGTAGTTTTTTTTGGGCACTGTAAACAATCTTTGGCACTGTAAAGAGGCTTTAGCACTGTAAACAATCTTTGCGATTTTAAACAGGCTTTGGCAGTTGTCCATTACGATTTAACTTAGGTTTTTAGACTGTATGGCTTTAAGGGTTATGATAAAAGATGCGGCATAAAAGTTCTGTGGCTGTGGGATGAGGCAGTTGGGTCACAGTTGGTGCCAGCTGGCACAACCATCACAAAAATGATATTTGTAAAACCATCCAGTTAGAACACTCGTGGCTGAATGGTTACAGCGTCCCATCTGAACAATCTTTGCCACTGTAAACAAATTTTGACACTGTAAACAATCTTTGCCACTGTAAACACACTTAATAATTTCTTCTTTCCAGTCCTTTTTTATTTATTTTTCTCAAATTTGTATTTTTGTATTTTGTAGGCTCTCATTTATACTTGTATATGTATGTATGTATCTTTCGGTGTGAGCACTGTGTTGTATTTTGAAGGTTCGAGTGATGACCTTTGACCTCTCCCGACAGGTTCATCGTCATCGTCTTCCCGATGAGGTCACGTTCGTTGTGTACGATGAGTAACTGTCGTCGCTCCGTCCTCTTTGTGTGGGTGGCCTCCCTCCTGCTGGCCTGCCCCATCATCAAGGTCATGGTAGGTCAACTGGACTCGTGCTGGGTCATGGTAGGGTATGCTGGGTCATGGTAGGTCAAACTGGATCATGCTGGGTCATTCTGGATCTTACTAGATCATACAGGGCCATACTGAATCATACTGAGCCATGCTGGATCATACAGGGCCATACTGAATCATACTGAGCCATGCTGGATTATACTGGGACATGCTGGATCATACTGTCATGCTGGATCATACTAGGTCATGCTGAATCATACTGAGCCATGCTGGATCATACAGGGCCATGCTGGACCATACTGGGTCATGCTGGATCATACAGGGCCATGCTGGACCATACTGGGTCATGCTGGATCATACTAGGTCATGCTGAATCATACTGAGCCATGCTGGATTATACTGGGACATGCTGGATCATACTGAGCCATGCTGGATCATACTAGGTCATGCTGAATCATACTGAGCCATGCTGGATCATACTGAGCCATGCTGGATTATACTGTCATGCTGGATCATACTGGGTCATGCTGGACCATACTGGGTCATGCTGGATCATACTGGGTCATGCTGGATCATACTGGGTCATGCTGGACCATACTGGGTCATGCTGGATCATACTAGGTCATGCTGAATCATACTGGGGCATGCTGAATCATATTGGGCCATACTGGATCATACTGGGTTATGCTGGATCATACTGGGTCATGCTGGATCATGCTGGCCATGCTGGATCATACTGGGTCATGCTGGATCATACTTTGTTATGCTGGATCATACTGGGTCATGTTGGATCATACTGGGTCATGTTTGATCATACTGGATCATGCTGGATCATACTGGGTCATGCTGGATCCTACTGGGTCATGCTGGATCCTACTGGGTCATGCTGGATCCTACTGGGTCATACTGGATCCTACTGGGTCATGCTGGATCCTACTGGGTCATGCTGGATCCTACTGGGTCATGCTGGATCCTACTGGGTCATGCTGGATCCTACTGGGTCATGCTGGATCCTACTGGGTCATGCTGGATCCTACTGGGTCATGCTGGATTCTACTGGGTCATGCTGGATCCTACTGGGTCATGCTGGATCCTACTGGGTCATGCTGAATCATACTGGGTCATGCTGGATCATACTGGGTCATGCTGGATCATACTGGATCATGCTGGATCATACTGGGTTATGCTGGATCATACTGTATCATGCTGGATCATACTGGGTCATGCTGGATCATACTGGGTCATGCTGGATCATACTGGGTTATGCTGGATCATACTGGGTCATGCTGGATCATACTGGGTCATGCTGGATCATACTGGGTCATGCTGGATCATACTGGGTCATGCTGGATCATACTGGGTCATGCTGGATCATACTGGGTCATGCTGGATCATACTGGGTCATGCTGGATCATACTGGGTCATGCTGGATCATACTGGGTCATGCTGGATCATACTGGGTCATGCTGGATCATACTGGATCATGCTGGATCATACTGGATCATACTGGGTCATGCTGGATTATACTGGGTCATGCTGGATCATACTGGGTCATGCTGGATCATACTGGGTCATGCTGGATCATACTGGGTCATGCTGGATCATACTGGGTCATGCTGGATCATACTGGGTCATGCTGGATCATACTGGGTCATGCTGGATCATACTGGGTTATGCTGGATCATACTGGATCATGCTGGATCATACTGGGTCATGCTGGATCATACTGGGTTATGCTGGATCATACTGGGTCATGCTGGATCATACTGGGTCATGCTGGATCATACTGGGTCATGCTGGATCATACTGGGTCATGCTGGATCATACTGGGTCATGCTGGATCATACTGGGTCACCATACACTGGGATAGGTCAATATTAATGCGGTAATATCAGTTTTATGGTAATAACTCAGCAAGATCATTAACATTTCAAGGTAATCTTATAATGGAGAGGCTTCTTTTAAAAGCTGGTGATGAATCCTCTTACTGAGGCTTCCGCACCACTCCCTCCATTCCTCTTGCTTCCTCTCATTCTCTCTTCTGCTTCACTCCCTCCATTCCTCTTGCTTCCTCTCATTCTCAGGGATAAACCTCTGCATTATTCTCGCCTGCAGTGAGCTCCATAAACCTTGTTGGCACACGGTGAGCTGCTGGTAGAGCTGGAGGTGCTGCTGGGAGAGCTGGTGGTGCTGCTGGGAGAACTGGTGGCGCTGCTGGAGGTGCTGATGGTGCTTCAGGTAGTGCTGGTTTTGCTTCTGATAGTGCTAGAGATGCCGTTGATGCTTCTAATAATGCTGAAGATGCTGGTGGTTCTTCTGGCAGTGCTGGAGATGCTGGTGGTGGTGTTTCTGGTGGTGCTGGAGATGCTGGTGGTGGTGTTTCTGGTGGTGCTGGTAGCTTACCAACAGTGTGAGGGATGACACACATTTGTAAGACTTGACTGTCTTTATTGTCGTAAAGTTTCGACTGTACAACAAACTTCTTCAGTCGAATACAAATGAAGGTGAGAAGTATCAGCAGTGAAGACACTTAAGTGATGCAGACGTGTCTTGTTCAACTAGTGTTGCAGACGTGTCTTATTCAACTAGTGTTGCAGACGTGTCTTGTTCAACGAGTGTTGCAGACGTGTCTTGTTCAACGAGTGTTGCAGACGTGTCTTGTTCAACTAGTGTTGCAGACGTGTCTTGTTCAACTAGTGTTGCAGACGTGTCTTGTTCAACTAGTGTTGCAGACGTGTCTTGTTCAACTAGTGTTGCAGACGTGTCTTGTTCAACTAGTGTTGCAGACGTGTCTTGTTCAACTAGTGTTGCAGACGTGTCTTGTTCAACTAGTGTTGCAGACGTGTCTTGTTCAACTAGTGTTGCAGACGTGTCTTGTTCAACGAGTGTTGCAGACGTGTCTTGTTCAACTAGTGTTGCAGACGTGTCTTGTTCAACTAGTGTTGCAGACGTGTCTTGTTCAACGAGTGTTGCAGACGTGTCTTGTTCAACGAGTGTTGCAGACGTGTCTTGTTCAACGAGTGTTGCAGACGTGTCTTGTTCAACGAGTGTTGCAGACGTGTCTTGTTCGAGTGTTGCAGACGTGTCTTGTTCAACGAGTGTTGCAGACGTGTCTTGTTCAACGAGTGTTGCAGACGTGTCTTGTTCAACGAGTGTTGCAGACGTGTCTTGTTCAACGAGTGTTGCAGACGTGTCTTGTTCAACGAGTGTTGCAGACGTGTCTTGTTCAACGAGTGTTGCAGACGTGTCTTGTTCAACGAGTGTTGCAGACGTGTCTTGTTCAACGAGTGTTGCAGACGTGTCTTGTTCAACGAGTGTTGCAGACGTGTCTTGTTCAACGAGTGTTGCAGACGTGTCTTGTTCAACGAGTGTTGCAGACGTGTCTTGTTCAACGAGTGTTGCAGACGTGTCTTGTTCAACGAGTGTTGCAGACGTGTCTTGTTCAACGAGTGTTGCAGACGTGTCTTGTTCAACGAGTGTTGCAGACGTGTCTTGTTCAACGAGTGTTGCAGACGCGTCTTGTTCAACGAGTGTTGCAGACGCGTCTTGTTCAACGAGTGTTGCAGACGTGTCTTGTTCAACGAGTGTTGCAGACGTGTCTTGTTCAACGAGTGTTGCAGACGTGTCTTGTTCAACGAGTGTTGCAGACGCGTCTTGTTCAACGAGTGTTGCAGACGTGTCTTCTTCAACGAGTTTTACAGACGTGTCTTGTTCAACGAGTGTTACAGACGTGTCTTGTTCAACGAGTGTTGCAGACGTGTCTTGTTCAGCGAGTGTTGCAGACGTGTGTTGTTCAGCGAGTGTTGCAGACGTGTCTTGTTCAGCGAGTGTTGCAGACGTGTCTTGTTCAGCGAGTGTTGCAGACGTGTCTTGTTCAGCGAGTGTTGCAGACGTGTCTTGTTCAGCGAGTGTTGCAGACGTGTCTTGTTCAGCGAGTGTTGCAGACGTGTCTTGTTCAGCGAGTGTTGCAGACGTGTCTTGTTCAGCGAGTGTTGCAGACGTGTCTTGTTCAGCGAGTGTTGCAGACGTGTCTTGTTCAGCGAGTGTTGCAGACGTGTCTTGTTCAGCGAGTGTTGCAGACGTGTCTTGTTCAGCGAGTGTTGCAGACGTGTCTTGTTCAGCGAGTGTTGCAGACGTGTCTTGTTCAACGAGTGTTGCAGACGTGTCTTGTTCAGCGAGTGTTGCAGACGTGTCTTGTTCAGCGAGTGTTGCAGACGTGTGTTATTCATCAAGTGTTGCAGACGTGTGTTATTCATCAAGTGTTGCAAATGTGTGTTATTCATCAAGTGTTGCAAATGTGTGTTATTCATCTAGTGTTGCAGATGTGTGTTATTCATCTAGTGTTGCAGATGTGTGTTATTCATCAAGTGTTGCATATGTGTCTTATTCATCAAGTGTTGCAGATGTATCATTCATCAAGTGTTGCAGACGTGTCTTGTTCAACGAGTGTTGCAGACGTGTCTTATTCATCAAGTGTTGCAGATGTGTGTTATTCATCAAGTGTTGCAGATGTGTGTTATTCATCAGGTTGTCAGTAAGTGCGCTAGTATTGTGACGACAATAGTGTGAGTATTGGAGGCTACCATCTCATTGTCTTACCTGTGTCAAGACTTGAGAGTACGAGAAAGAGGTGATGGGGTCAAATACCTCTTGGTGCATCGTTTGTGTTAAGGGGAAGGATAGGAGGGGAAGGACTGGGGTAAATGTAAAGGAAGTATCCATCCCATCCAGTGGAAGATGTCGAGGTTAGGTCATTATCACCTCAGCCTCCTCACTTGCTTCCAATCTCGTAAATTGCAGTGTATTTGGTGGAGGGAAAGTGGGTCGGTTGTAGTGGGTGGAGAGGTGGGTTGTGGTGGGATGGGTCGTGGTGGGGGGGTTGAGAGGAGGGGCAAGGAAGTCAACGAACTGAAGGAAGCAAACTCTTAAAGTTTCAGGAGAATGTTAGAGTTTGCGTAGCTTTGACCGTGCTGTAGTCCCTGGGGATAGCTGGCAAGACTTGCACCTACACTTACTTGAAGTGTGTGTGTGTGTGTGTGTGTGTGTGTGTGTGTGTGTGTTAGTTACCATTTTGTCGTAGGCACATGTCGATTAGACACTATGTCTGTTGTGTGTGTGTGTGTGTGTGTGTGTAAGGAAACACTTCGAAATGTTTCGGCCCCGCCGGGAATTGAACCCAGGCCCTCCGTGCGTGAAGCGAGAGCTTCAGCCACCATGCCATCAGGGCACATAATTACCTATCATAGCTACAGGAGCAAAGTATTGTTCGTCGTATTCACGTCTTCACTAATTTTTAATTATGGTATAGTTACAAAAAACATCTCACGGTTGTAGCACTTACTGCCCCTCCTTCACTTGTAGCACTTACTGCCCCTCCTTCACTTGTAGCACTTACTGCCCCTCCTTCACTTGTAGCACTTACTGCCCCTCCTTCACTTGTAGCACTTACTGCCCCTCCTTCACTTGTAGCACTTACTGCTCCTCCTTCACTTGTAGCACTTACTGTCCCTCCTTCACTTGTAGCACTTACTGCCCCTCCTACACTTGTAGCACTTACTGCCCCTCCTTCACTTGTAGCACTTACTGCCTCTCCTTCACTTGTAGCACTTACTACCCCTCCTTCACTTGTAGCACTTACTACCCCTCCTTCACTTGTAGCACTTACTGCCCCTCCTTCACTTGTAGCACTTACTGCCCCTCCTTCACTTGTAGCACTTACTGCCCCTCCTTCACTTGTAGCACTTACTGCCCCTCCTTCACTTGTAGCACTTACTGCCCCTCCTTCACTTGTAGCACTTACTACCCTCCTTCACTTGTAGCACTTACTGCCCCTCCTTCACTTGTGCACTTACTGCCTCTCCTTCACTTGTAGCACTTACTGCCCCTCCTTCACTTGTAGCACTTATTACCCCTCCTTCACTTGTAGCACTTACTGCCCCTCCCTTCACTTGTAGCACTTACTGCCCTCCTTCACTTGTAGCACTTACTGCCTCTCCTTCACTTGTAGCACTTACTGCCCTCCTTCACTTGTAGCACTTACTGCCCCTCCTTCACTTGTAGCACTTACTGTACCTCCTTCACTTGTAGCACTTACTGCCTCTCCTTCACTTGTAGCACTTACTGCCTTTCCTTCACTTGTATCACTTACTGCCCCTCCTTCACTTGTAGCACTTACTGCCCCTTCTTCACTTGTAGCACTTACTGCCCCTCCTTCACTTGTAGCACTTACTGCCCCTCCTTCACTTGTAGCACTTACTGCCTATCCTTCACTTTTAGCACTTACTGCCCCTCCTTCACTTGTAGCACTTACTGCCCCTCCTTCACGTGTAGCACTTACTGCCCCTCCTTCACGTGTAGCACTTACTACCCCTCCTTCACGTGTAGCACTTACTGCCCCTCCTTCACTTGTAGCACTTACTGCCCCTCCACTTGTAGCACTTACTGCCCCTCCTTCACTTATAGCACTTACTGCCCCTCCTTCACTTGCAGCACTTACTGCCCCTCCTTCAATTGTAACACTGCCCCTCCTTCACTTGTAGCCACTGCCCCTCCTTCACTTGTAGCACTTACTGCCCCTCCTTCACTTGTAGCACTTACTGCCCCTCCTTCACTTGTAGCACTTACTGCCCCTCCTTCACTTGTAGCACTTACTGCCCCTCCTTCACGTGTAGCACTTACTGCCCCTCCTTCACTTGTAGCACTTACTGCCCCTCCTTCACTTGTAGCACTTACTGCCCCTCCTACACTTGTTGCACTTACTGCCCCTCCTTCACGTGTAGCACTTACTGCCCCTCCTTCACTTGTAGCACTGCCCCTCCTCTTGTAGCACTTACTGCCCCTCCTTCACTTGTAGCACTGACTGTCCCTCCTACACTTGTAGCACTTACTGCCCCTCCTTCACGTGTAGCACTGCCCCTCCTTCACTTGTAGCACTGCCCCTCCTTCACTTGTAGCACTTACTGCCCCTCCTTCATATGTAGCACTTACTGCCCCTCTTTCACGTGTAGCACTTACTGCCCCTCCTACACGTGTAGCACTTACTGCCCCTCCTTCACTTGTAGCACTTACTGCCCCTCCTTCACTTGTAGCACTTACTGCCCCTCCTTCACTTGTAGCACTTACTGCCCCTCCTTCACTTGTAGCACTTACTGCCCCTCCTTCACTTGTAGCACTCACTGCCCCTCCTTCACTTGTAGCACTCACTGCCCCTCCTTCACTTGTAGCACTTACTGCCCCTCCCCTTTACTTGTAGCACTTACTGCCCCTCTTACACTTGTAGCACTTACTGCCCCTCCTTCACTTGTAGCACTTTGCCCCTCCTTCACTTGTAGCACTTACTGCCCCTCCTTCACGTGTAGCACACTGCCCCTCCTTCACGTGTAGCACTTACTGCCCTCCTTCACGTGTAGCACTTACTGCCCCTCCTTCACTGTAGCCTACTGCCCTCCTTCACTTGTAGCACTTACTGCCCCCCTTCCGAGCACTTACT
>WNWK01015603.1:0-47371 GCA_009830355.1 Cherax destructor
GAGGATTTGATATCCGGGTGGAAAGATTGCATCTGTTATCATCCTGGTGAGTTTCGTTTCTGTGAGTGCTATTATGTCTGGGGATGTCTCCTTTATTCTTTCATGCCACTCCTCACATTTATTTGTTATACCATCTGCATTTGTATACCAAACCTTTAACTTCTTTTCTAAAACCGTAGTCTGGGGGGTATGTTGGGGTTGGGAAAGTGGGAGATCTGATGGGGAACTATGGGTGGTTGGTGTGAAGGTGGAGTTTGTAATGAGGTGGGTGGAATCATTGGGTATGGCATGTGTGTTTTGGGTTAGGTTGTTTGGTTGCATTGGGGTTGTCCAGGTTGGGGAACATCTGAAGGTGGTTGTGTTAGAGCTTCCTCCTGAGTCTGGGTTCTCCTGTCCATCTCTCTTTCCTCCTTTTGTCTCTGTACCCTCTCTTTCAGTTTCTGTCTTTCTTCCCGTGTTCTGTCGCGGTCGAGATACACCCTCCGGTACTCTGACATATCCCTTAGTCTTGCTTTCTCCTGCAGGATCCTGTTTCGAGTCAATTCTGCTTTGAAAATTACTTTGACTGGCCGGATTCTTCCTCTTGCAAACCCCCCTATTCTCAGAAAATTTGCCAGCTGGGTCATGTCATCTTCTCCTATTGCTTTCATGATGTTTTCAATCGCATTTTTCTCCCCTTGTCTTCTTGCTTCATAAGTTTCCCCTTCAGCTTCCTGGAGCCCGTAAACAAAGACTGATCTCTCTCTTACATTCTCCCACTGCCTATCCCTATGTAACCCCTGATTCGATTTAGTTGCCTCCATTGCAGCTTTCCTTTCTTCAATCTCTTCACTGTCTGTTATCCCTTGGCCCAGTGGCCTGTCGCTTTCCCTTCTTAACTTTCCCTGTGCACTGCTGTGGTCTGTTAGGGCTTCTACGTATAGCTTAGCTCTCCCTTTTACTACACTCCCCTCGATTGTTCCTGATGTGATCCTCTCTTTCTCTCGGGCTCCACGATGGTCTGATATAGCCTCTGCATACAGTTTCACTCCGTTCTCTACAGTCCTCTTCTTTGTGACTGAGGTAGCAGTTTCTGATACCATGTCCACATTGCTTTTTAGTTCATTAGGCTGTTTCAAATTTTTCAGTTCTTCTTCTAATCTCTGTATCTTAGCCTCTGCTGTTGTGACTTGCTTCTCCCACTTCCTGCTTTCTGTGTGTGTGTGTGTGTGTGTGCGCGCGCGTGTTGATTGCCTTTTTGTCCTGTGCACATGTCGATTGAAGGCTGGGCCTGTTGTGTGTGCGTGTGTGTGTATGTATATATGTGTGTGTATGTGTGTGTGTGTGTATGTGTATATGTAAGTGTGTATGTGTGACCCAACAATATAATTTGCACCAAGAACTCATTACAGTTGTGACCGGGTGTAGACTAGTGAAGTGTTCATTGCGTTATAATTTGTTCATGATTGTAACCATGTATAAACGTAAGTAACTAAATTTACTTACATGTTTCATTACCTTTGTAACTTGTGAGTTCATTACCTTTGTAGCTTGTTAGTTCATTACCTTTGTAACTTGCTCAGCTATCAAAACTTTGGGGTCCAGTCCCTGTACCCATTATGTACCTCTGTAATCTTTTGACTACCGCCCACAGGATGGGTATGGGGTGCATAATAAAGATATCAAACTAAATCAAACTAGGTAAGCACTATACTGCACTGTGTCCCAATAATTTAAGGGAACCCCAGGCTAGTAGGGACGTTTCTCCAGTAGAGATAGAAAGCGAGTCCGAGCCTTAAGTGGTAGCCAGCGTGATTAGTTTGAGCAAAGTCTCTAATTTGAGTGAGAATCACAGAGGTGCTGCCTTACCTACAGTCATGGCAGGGGTTGTGAATGGGAACAGGTCCGAAACAACCTGATTATTCTTTGAATTGGGAGCACAAGTGTCCATGATAACAGAGAAGTTGGTGGCTAAGTTAAAGTTGAAGGCCACCGACAAAGTTAGTGCTGTGGGGAATTAAGAGATTACCTGTCTGGGCTTCACCGCCACTTACAACAAAATAATCTCCCGGGGAGTGGACCGACTAGTATAATTTTACCGCGGTTACCCCCGTTGAGGCGTGTGAGAAAACTTGACCCACTCCTGGTCACATCCAAGGGGTCCCTTCGATATTCTCACTCTAAATCCACATCTATCCTTGACCAGTTTATTAAGAATGAGTAACACCAATAGTTACGGTGGAAACTGGACAGTCGGAGTTAGACCGGAGTCTGCTCAGCGAAAGTGACCAGACGGCACTTGTGTCCAGGGCCCGCTGTAAGGGCTTGCAGAAGGTGAACTTGATGTAGACTTATAGTCTACCTTCGCTGGCAGGAGGATGTGGAAACTTATTTCTTTGCTAAAAGTTCCACAGGGTAAATAAGTCGTATGAAACCTTAATCTGCTACCGGTAGGTCCTCTGAGTTTATGAACCCACACACCCACCCCAAACAAACACACACTGACGAGTTGGCGAAGGTAGTGAAATTGCACATATTAATTGATAGATTTACTCTCCAAGGAAGGTCTAGGTAGGTTTGTACAGTTAGTGACTAATATTAGGATTATTGAGGCAACTTTAGATATTAATAATATAGTTCTAGGACCTTAACATAGGTAAATTTAGGCCTCAATAGGCGAGCATTATGTTATATAAGCCAACGAGAAATAGCAATCCCATGCTGAGGACAAGCAGTGTTGGTCACAACGTGTGACCTGCGCTCTTCTAATACTAGACACCAACCGATCAACAAGGGCCGTATGCAGCTGCTCGGCCAACCCACGTGTCTACCAACATCAGAACTGGGGACCTCGGAGGAGGCATCACGAAGTACTGTGGTTATCCTTCTCCATCCAGACCCATTACAGTAAGACAATACCTTTTCTTTCTCTCAGTATCTGCCCAGTTTCCTGGGAAAAATCAAGTGAGTTAAACTGTGGGTCTTTAGCAGACGGACGTTATTACATCGGTATGTACCAGCATCACCTCTTAAGTACAAGTCTGGAAGCTAGTGTCCCATACTGCTTAGATATTGCTTAGAGGATAACCCCTTGGAGTTAGGGATTTCTGAGTTTCAGGCAGGACACTAATACAACTTGAATTATTGCAGAATATAGTACTCTCTGATGTCATCGATTTGAAGGGACTAAGGCTTAGGATTGGAAGACTAGGTGACAATTTTTTTTCCATCGAGTAAGTTAACCCACTTTAAGTCGTGCATGTAGGTGGGGAATTCTCGCAGCTGCAGTTATTTGGAAATCTGTCCCATAAGTCACTTGTGTGCCTGAGAGGAGTAATCTCAGAGTGTCGGTGTCAACAGTGCTTGCCAGGGGCAGCTTACAAGGAGGCAGTCCCAAGACAAATTTCCACAGGGGATGGCTACTGACATTAAGCTTAAGGATTATATAATGTACAAGTATAAAGAAAGAATTAAAGAAAAAAAAGGACTCATTATATTGAATGTTATCGATAATATCGAGTGAAAATAATGGGTGCTGAGTTCCGCAGTGCCTAAACATGAGCTGACACTGGGTGAAAGGTAGGTGATTTTCTAAGCCAAACACCTTTTAAACTTATAATAAGTATTCACTGAGCAAGCTATTGATATGCATGTGAGGCATATTATATTAATTTTATTTTCCTACTGAATGATATAAATACTTCTGCTTAGCTGTCATGATCTGTATTATAATGATAAATTAATGAATAAATTTTATGTTTATCTTCCAATTGTTTGTTGTTTTCTTCTTTCAGAAGCCTCGTACTTGTGTGAATATTGCAGACAACTTCTGCTACATTTGTGGTGAGGTGACCTTTGTATCACAGAAGCGCCGTATAACTGCTATGGTTAGAAAGGCATATCGCCTATATTTTGGATGCAAGATTATACCTGGAGAGGGTTCCGGGGGTCAACGCACCCGCGGTCCGGTCTGGGACCAGGCCTCATGGTGGATCAGGGCC
This sequence comes from Cherax destructor, assembly GCA_009830355.1. Taxonomy (NCBI): domain Eukaryota; kingdom Metazoa; phylum Arthropoda; class Malacostraca; order Decapoda; family Parastacidae; genus Cherax; species Cherax destructor. The sequence continues at coordinate 3,981 of WNWK01015603.1, forward strand.
TGATCAACCAGGCTGTTACTGTTGGCCGCATGCAAACCGACGTACGATCCACAACCCGGCTGGTCAGGTACTGACTTTAGGTGCTTGTCCAGCGCCTGCTTGAAGACATCCAGGGGTCTATTGGTAATCCCCCTTATGTATACTGGGAGACAGTTGAACAGTCTTGGGCCCCTGACACTTATTGTGTTGTCTCTCAACGTGCTAGTGGCACCCCTGCCGAGTCTTTCGCTTTCATAGGGAGTGATTTTCGTGTGCAAGTTTGGTACTAATCCCTCTAGAATTTTCCAGGTGTATATAATCATGTATCTCTCTTGCCTGCATTCTAGGGAGTACAGGTTTAGGAACTTTAAGCGTTCCCAGTAATTGAGGTGTTTCATCGCAGTTATGTGTGCCATGAAGGTTCTCTGTACATTTTCTAGGTCGGCATTTTCACCTGCCTTGAAAGGTGCAGTTAGTGTGCAGCAATATTCCAACAATATTTGCACCAAGAACTCATTACAGTTGTGACCGGGTGTAGACTAGTGAATTGCTCATTACTTTATAATTTGTTCATGATTGTAACCATGTATAAACGTAAGTAAGTAAATTTACTTACATGATTCATTACCTTTGTAACTTGTGAGTTCATTACCTTTGTAACTTGTGAGTTCATTACCTTTGTAACTTGTGAGTTCATTACCTTTGTAACTTGTGAGTTCATTACCTTTGTAACTTGTGAGTTCATTATCTTTGTAACTTGTGAGTTCATTACCTTTGTAACTTGTGAGTTCATTACCTTTGTAACTTGTGAGTTCATTACCTTTGTAACTTGTGCCAGGTTCATTACCTTTGTAACTTGTGAGTTCATTACCTTTGTAACTTGTGAGTTCATTACCTTTGTAACTTGTGAGTTCATTACCTTTGTAACTTGTGAGTTCATTACCTTTGTAACTTGTGAGTTCATTACCTTTGTAACTTGTGAGTTCATTACCTTTGTAACTTGTGAGTTCATTACCTTTGTAACTTGTGAGTTCATTACCTTTGTAACTCGTGAGTTCATTACCTTTGTAACTTGATCAGCTATCAAAACTTTGGGGTCCAGTCCCTGGACCCATTATGTACCTCTGTAATCTTTTGACTACCGCCCACAGGATGGGTATGGGGTGCATAATAAAGATATCAAACTGAAACTATTCCAGCCTAGATAGAACAAGCGACCGGAAGAGTATCATCATGGGCTTGGCATCCCTAGTTCTGAAGGTTCTCATTATCCACCCTGTCATTTTTCTAGCAGATGTGATTGATACAATGTTATGGTCTTTGAAGGTGAGATCTTCCGACATGATCACTCCCAGGTCTTTCACATTAGTTTTTTGCTCTATTGTGTGGTTGGAGTTTGTTTTATTCTCCGATGTATTTTTAATTTCCTCATGTTTTCCATATCGGAGTAATTGAAATTTCTCATCATTGAATTTCATATTGTTTTCTGTGGCCCATTTAAAGATTTGGTTGATATCCGCCTGGAGTCTTGCGGTGTCTTCACTGGAGGACACTGGCATGCAAATTCGAATGTCATCTGCAAAAGAAGACACGGCGTTGTGGCTAACATCCCTGTCTATGTCAGATATGAGGATGAGGAACAGGATGGGAGTGAGTACTGTGCCTTATGAAACAGAGCTTTACACCGTAGCCGCCTCGGACTTTACTCTGTTTACTACTACTCTTTGTGTTCTACTTGTTAGGAAATTATAGGTCCATCTACCAGGATAAGAACTGGGCTCCACACATATGCTGCAACAGTTGTGCTACTAACCTTCGCCAATGGTTGAACTGGAAGAGGAAAGGAATGCCTTTTGCTATGCCAGTGACATGGAGGGAGCCAACAGACCATACCAACAATTGTTATTTCTGCATGGTACCTCCAGTACAAAAGGGCTTGACAAAGAAAAAAAAAGGGGTCCATTGAATATCCAAACATTCCATCAGCTATTCGCCCAGTTCCACATGGAGAAGGTCTACCTGTTCCTTATGCACCAACTTCGGTATCCTTCGTGTCAGATGAAGAAAGTGGTGAGGAGGAAGAAGAGAAGGATGACAGTGCTGGATTACAGAGTGACTGAAACTTTGATGAAGCACATTCCTCTAGGCCACATCTCATAACAAAAGGGGAACTCCATGACCTTGTCAGGGATCTGCAACTACCCAAAAATAAGGCAGAGCTGCTGGGCTCTCGTCTTCAACAGTGGAATCTCCTAGCAGCTGATGGGAAGATTTCAAAATTTCGTGACCGTCAGCAGCAGTTCAACGATTTCTTCGTAATGGAAGGTGATTTAGTGGCCTACAAAAATATTAATGGTCTGTTGGAAGCACTTGGCATCGACTACGAACCCAGTCACTGGAGTCTGTTCATAGATTCATCAAAAACGAGTCTGAAAGGTGTCTTGCTGCATAACGGCAATAGTAAACCATCAGTCACTGTGAGCTATGCATCACATATGAAAGAAACTTATGAGAATATAAAGCATATGTTGCAATGCATGAAATGTGATGAACATCAATGTCAGCTCTGTGGTGATTTAAAGGTTGTTGCTCTTGCGATGGGATTGCAGGACGGATACTGCTGCTTTCTATGTGATGGGACAGGCGTCTACCTGGAGTCTACCTGGAGAGAGCAAGAGGTTGCCACTACATCAGGAGAGACTGGCCACTTCGTCAGTCATTGGAGCCTGGGATGAAAAATGTTCAATATCCACCTCTCATTGAACCAAACAAAATTTTGCTACCACCACTACACATAAAACTGGGGCGCATGAAAAACTTTGAAAAAGCTATGGACAAATCCTGTCAGGGATTAAAGTATTTAACATCAAAATTCCCCTCACTGAGCGATGTTAAGATAAGAGAGTCCTCAGTGGTACTCAGATTCGAGAGCTTCTTAAAGATGGTGACTTTGAATCACACCTTCATGGGGAGGAGAAAGCTGCTTGGGAAGCATTCAAGTTAGTGGCGAAGAGATTTCTCAGAAACAGAAGGGAAGGCATCTATGAAGAAGTGGTGGGATACCTCATCAAGGTTTACAAGAACATGGGATGTAACATGTCACTTAAAATCCACTTTTTGGACTCACATTTAGACTTTTTTCCAGCGAACTGTTGGGCAGTTAGTGACGATCATGGTGAAAGGTTCCACCAAGATATTTCAACCAGGAAAAATGGTACCAGGTCAAAAGGGGCACAAGAATGAGTGCAGACTATTGCTGGACATTGGCAAGAGACGATTCTTCAGCCCACTATAAGCGTCAAGCAAAAAGGCAGAGAGTAGGTACAGATTAGAGTTTAAAACATAAGGACATATATTATACATTATAATAAAATAATCAAATATTACATGTCTCGTATCTTTAAACCTATAGCCAATAAGCATTTTTCAAGGTGATATTTGGATTCAGGACATGAAAATACATAAGAATTAATTAATCTCATTTAAGAAGCACACAACTTTTCAAAAATTGTTGACCAGTGTAATGAGGTGTCCTTACAATGGATTCGTAATGGTAACAGTAAGGTTGTGTACGTACAAAACAGTCACTGAAATTAATCAAATCGAGGCCATAATTGAGGGGATTGGCCTGAATAGGGACAGGAAATTTACGAAACCATCTCAATAGGGTGGTGAGAATGGAAAATGAATGAAGCGCAGGCATCATCGTACCTCACCCAGGGAAGTAAGCCATGTTACTTAACAGTTAGATACTGACTGGCCAGTTAGATTCTATTTGTTAGGTAGGCGTTAGGGTGTGTTTCACCTACAACATAGATGGTGAGTGTTAATGTCAATATTTTTCTTTAATAATTTCGGGTATGGTGTTTTAATAATTACAAATAGTGGACCCCCAGTTTTCGAGCAGTGCGGAAATCGAGCAATTCGGATTTTGAGCATTTTTTTCTGCGAAATTCCCCCCCCCCGGATTTCGAACATCCACTCGGAAATCGTGTGTATGAGACGCGTCCACCCGCCGGCGACGCCGCTTCCTAACGCGTATCACACTCAGTCTGCATCTCTCTCTCGTTGAGTTAGGAATACTCTGCATGTTCATTCATTCATCCGTTCATTTTTGTGCTTGTTTATTGATTGTTACTGTGAAGTAAGCCACCATGGGGCCAAAGAAAGTTTAGAGTGCCAGCCCTTTGGTAAAGAAGGTGAGAAACACGATAGAATTCAAGAAAGAACTTGTAGCAAAATATGAAAGTGTCGTATGTGTGGCCGAGCTCGCCAGGATGTATGGCAAGTCGACATCAACAATCTGTTCCATCCTGGCGAAGAAAGCAGAAATCAAGGAAGCTGATGTTGCGAAAGGAGTAAATATGCTAACAAAACAGATATCACACACAATCGAGGATGTGGAGAAGTTGTTGTTGGTGTGGATCAACCAAAAACAGTTAGCAGGAGATAGTGTTTCAGAGGGGATAATTTGCGAGAAGGCAAGGCAGTTGCATTCGGATCTCGTGAATAAAATGCCTGGAAAGAGTGCTGCTGTTAGTGAATTTAAGGCCAGCAAAGGCTGGTTTGACAGATTTAAGAAGCGTAGTGGCATACACAGTGTTGTAAGGCATGGCGAGGCTGCAAGTTCAGACAAATGTGTGGCTGAAGAATTCGTGCAAGAATTCAAGGAGTACATAGAGTATGAAGGATTCGTCCCCCAACAAGTGTTCATTTGTGACGAAACAGGCTTCTTTTGGAAGAAAATGCCAAAGAGAACCAACATCACGCAGGAGGAAAATACACTGCCAGGACACAAACCTAAAGTCGGTACCTGATCAGCCGGGCTGTGGTTCGTACGTTGGACTGCGTGCGGCCAGCAGTAACAGCCTGGTTGATCAGGCTCTGGTCCAACAAGAGGCCTGGTCACAGACCGGGCCGCGGGGGCGTTGACCCCTGGAATTCTCTCCAGGTAGACTCCAGGTAGACCTGACCAGCCAGGCTGTGGTTCGTATGTTGGACTGCGTGCGGCCAGCAGTAACAACCTGGTTGATCAGGCTCTGGTCCAACATGAGGCCTGGTCACAGACCGGGCCGCAGGGGCGTTGACCCCTGGAATTCTCTCCAGGTAAACTCCAGGTATGAAGAATAGGTTAACTCTTTTATTCTGTGGTAACGCTAGAGGGGATTTCAAAGTGAAGCCTTTACTTGTGTATCACTCTGAAAATCCCCGAGTGTTCAAGAAAAACAGTGTCATGAAGAGAAAATTGTGTGTGATGTGGAAGGCTAACAGTAAGGCATGGGTCACGAGGCTAATTTTCATTGAGAAAGTGGCTTCCCAACCTTGACAGAGTGAGGGTGTCCCAGGTGCGCGTCAAGTGACCCCTGGTGACTGGTTGGTGAAGCTTTGTTTTCTACAAAATGGCGAACTACAGGAGGAGAGTCAACACCGTCTGCTTGGAATTGTCAAAAGGAGCCGTTTACCCGAGCAATGCCGACGTCGTTTTACCCCTCATCATTCGGGATACTCTCAAGATACCTACCGAAGATTTGTACGGCGTGTCACTGAATGGTAATGCGAGAATCTTCGTGAAATTTGTGTCACCTGCTGTCTATGAAAGGGTTGTAGACACGTATCAAGATCGGCCTATTGTTGTCAACAATAGCTTGGAGGTGCGACTTCGCGACGTTTCGGCACATTACTCATGGATTCGTCTTCGTAATATTCCATTTGAGGCGGACGAAGCTGATGTACGACGTGAGTTTGGAAGTTACAGGACTATACATGCTGTCAATGTAGGGCGATGGTCCCAAGGAATCTATGCTGGGATGTTAGAAGGGTCTTTTTCCATGAAAATGACTTTGAGACAGCCTATTCCATCGTATGTGACTATGGAAGCGTTCAGCGCGGGTGGGTCACCTCTGGTGGAAGAGGTGCTGAGCCCGTCAATAGAGTTGCCTGGTTTTGACGAGATTCAGAGGCTCCTTGACAGCCCGACGCCAGTGGATTTCTTATCCACGCCAGTGACTTCACTGGTGGTGGAGACTGTACTTGTGAGTAGTGTGGGTGCAGAAGGAAGGCGTATACCTCATAAGTCTGTGATAGAGGCGGACGTGGAGGTGCACAGGGAAGATGGTGCGGGTGACATGGAGTACGAGGAGCTTCCCGAAAGAGGCCAAGTCACCCGTGGAGGATGACGTTCTAACTCCAGGCCAGAGGTCAAGCAAAAGGTTTGGGCAGATGTAGCCAAAGGTGACAAGGGTGCTTGCTCCCTTAGGTAAGTTAGGTAGGAGTTTTGGGAAGTCCTTTAGAAGTAGTAGTGGAAAGTCCAAGTCAGGTTTGTCAGCGGCTGGGAAGCGAAATGATAAAACCCTACCACTGTCTTCAAGTGCATTACAATAAATGTTAGTGGCCTCTGTACAGAGGTCAAGAGGCGATGGGTGGAGGTATCACTAAGACTTTTGGATGTAGATGTGTTCTTTATGCAAGAACATAATTTTAGGTGTGGAAGTGAGTTGCGAGTGCGAGGGTATTCATGTTATGTGGGGAACTCGGACAATTTCAAAGGTGGGGTTGTGGTAGGCATACGGGAGACCAGTCCTTTTACGCTGTTGGCATGGGATTGGGGCGGTGGGGGACGGTTGTGCGTGTTGTGGGAACATGGGGGCATATACAAGTAGGTTTTGTTTGTGTGTATATGCCAGCGACGTCCAATAGACGGGTGAAGGAGGATTTTGTGCGCGAGCATTTAGTATATTTACTAAGGGGCCTCCCTTTAGTTTCTGTGATTGCCGGGGATTGGAATTGTGTTACTAGGGGAAAGGATGTTGAGCCAAGAGGTGGGGGGTGTCTCTTAGAGATTTTACGAGATGTACTGGGGCGGTTGGTGTTGTTGACGTGATTGGGGTGGGGGTGAAATGTAGATTTCACCTTTTGTCGAAAGGTTATCGCGCGTTTAGATAGAGTATATATTACTGATTTAATACGTTGTGGGAGGGTGGAATGCGTGGATTTGGGTTTCACAGACCATCAGGGCGTGCTGGCAGCTCTAGAATGGGAAGGTGTTGTTAGATTGTTGAAGGGTTTAGAGGCTTTGGAGACTTTTGGGTTATGGTGGGAGAGGTTGTGGGATAGTGGTAGAGGAATCGGGAATGTGGTGGATTGGTGGAATTTATGAGCAAAGTTAGCAATAAAGGGTTTTTACAGTAGGTTAGGGAGGGAAGATGTGTCATATAGGTACGGAAAGCAGAGGTACCTTGAGGGTCAGTTGCGAGATTGTTACGGTGCGGGAGGAAGGTATGATCAAGCAGAAATAGTGTCTTAGGAGTCAATTACAGGATATACAGAACGAGAGTTTTCAGGCGTTGAGGGTGCGGGTGAGGATAGAGGAGGTGCTATGGGGGATAAGCCCTCTGTTCAAGTCCTTTGAAGTTTCAGGTTGCGACGCAAGGCGACGACGGTGATGTCTTTGGTTGTTGACGAGGACTTGGCTGGATAATGTAAGGGACAAAGGCTCTGTACTACGGAAAGCATGGGGAACTATGCGGATAAATGTTTTGCACAGAAATGGATTGGTAGAGAGGGAATTGGGAGGCGAGGAGGCCTTACTGCATAGTATAGTGGCGAACGTGAATGATGGGATAGAATGGCCATGGAGGGTTGTATAATGGAGGAGGAGGTTGCCAAGGCTGTTCGGAGTCAGGCAATGGGAAAATCGCCGGGTTGGGATGGAATTTCGGGGGATTTTTATGTGGTACATTGGGAAACGTTAAAACATGTCCTGGTCCATTTATACAATGCTATGAAAGATGTTGGTAAAATGGGTGGGGAGGTGGGGTTGGGGATCGTCGTTTTAGTGCTGAAGGTACACATCCACGGAACTCTAGGAGAATATAGACCCATCACGTTGTTAGGAGCGGATTACAAGATTTTTGTAAGAATTTTAGCTAATCGTATGAAACGGGAGTTGGATAAAGTGGTATGGGAAGGGCAATATGGGATTCCTGGATGGTCTATGAGGGTCGGCCATCGTAGAATTAAAAGTTTTGTGGAGGAACGTCATGGGGGCAGAGTAGTGGGATTGGATTGGGAAAAGGCTTTTGATAATGTAGATAGGGAGACTTTATTTGCAATGTTATTAAAACAGGGTTTTGGGAAGAGGTAGTGTCATGGGTGCATATGCTATATTTTGATGCAAAAATACGGGTTCAGGTGAATGGGAGGGTGGGGTCCGCGATAGACATGGGGTGGGGGCTGCGGCAGGGGTGTCCCCTCTCCCAGCTCTTGTTTGCCTGTTTGCAACACCCTTTTTATAGGTTAGTTAACGGAGGAGTGGGGCAGGGTTTTAGTGCGCAGGGTGTAGAGGTGGGCATCATAGGATACGTTGATGATGGTGCGTAGTAGGGTAGGCTTGGAATTCATTAACAGGGTTATAGTTTTTTTTGGAGATGCGTCAGGCATGCGTGTTAATAGGGAGAAATCAAAATTTTTGGAGGTGGGGTCCTGAGTGGGGGGGACGTTGGGCAAGGAGTATGGGTGGAAAACTGTCGAGAGCCTTAAAATATGTGGAGTACATTTTTGTGATGAGGAAAGGTCTGCAAGAACAATTAATTCGTCTTTAGTTGTAGATGCGGCTATTCGAAGAATGGCTGGATGGCAACCAAGTGAGGTGACAATACTTCAGAGAGTAATTGTCATAAACGTCCTTGTGTATAACAAATTATGGTTTGTGGCAGCACTTTATCCTTTGCTTCCGGAGGATGTACTGAGGTTACAGAGGAAAGTATTGAATTTTATATGGGGATTCCGTCGACATTGGTTGGGGAAGGATGTCGACAGTCATGACAAAAATAGCTAAGGGAGGTATGGGGTTAATACCGGTACATAGGCATTTGATTGGTATTTATGTGCGGCTGGAATATCTAGAGCGAGGCGGAGTTAGGGGGGCGAGGGTTGACGCAGTAATGAGAGAGGTTAGAAGGTGGTGGGTGGGTAAGGATTTAATATTGTGTGAAGCCATGTTACGGCATCTATTGGTAGCGCAAGACCCCCAAGAAGGTAAAGGTATGTAAACTGGATAATATTGGTATGAATGTGGGTGAGGTCATTGGTGAGGAGGTTTATCCAGGTTACCATTGGAAGACCATTTGGTATTGGTTCAAGAGATTGCGATTGCAACCTCAGGTTCGAGAAACTGGATTCCGTTTCCTTCATGGAATCCTAGCGTCTAGGGATCAATTGTATGTCATGGGTTTGACTCAGGATCAGAACTGTGTACGGTGTGGATGGCCGGAAACGGCCTACCATGTCGTATACTTTTGTGAAGAATTAATAAGGGTGAGGAACTGGTTTCAGGGCGTCCTACGACTGGTGGGTGGTGAGGGGTTGTCAATGCTTAGGGCGTTAAGTTTAGAGGTATGGGGTTGTTCGGATGCAGTCCGACGATCGTTTCGTACTTGGTACTCGACTTTTATATGTTTCTTGGGGAATGTGGGAGATTAGAAGTGCGACGCGCATCAGGGCACTGGCGTGTCGGTTTTACAGAACGAAATGTAGAAATCGTGAAGTGTATGGACATAGCTGGGAGAGACTTTTCGTTGGGATATAGACATCTAATGATGGATGTATTTAAGGGCTGTGACATCCACTGCGTGTTGAATGGATCCATGACGGAGTGTGTGGGCTGGTCTCCTGGGAGGAAAGGGTGTCCTTCGTTTTATGTATGAAGTGCGCTAGTGAATAGGTGTGCAAGATGTGGAGTGTGGCCTAGGACGATGGAGGGTGACCTGTAGTAGGTCCGGGTAGGTTTCTCAGTGTGATTGTTGACCCAGACTGGGGGGTTCAAAATAGAGACACAGTGCTTGGTTTTATCATTTTGGTAGAACTGTTAGTTATTAAGTGTTAGGTAAACTTATTTTGCATGGAGAAGAGTCGGTCATATATAGTAGTATAGAGGTATGCGAGTTGGATATTCAAATTGGGCTATTATATCCGAAGACTTTTAAGAGACAGTGATATCCCATTGTGCCAAATAAGGGTTATATCATGTGTGCGTTACTTTTGTGGCCTTCCATAGGACCAACTCAGATTGTGCGAATTGATATCATGGAGAGATTTCCAAGTTGTCTATCTGGTGGATAGAACATAATATACAATTAGGCTATGATTCTTATTAGTGTTGCTTGGTTATGTGTTAAAAATTTCTTAGGTGTTCAGATATATACTGGTAATATGTACTGAGGTTATTTAGTTAGGTGTTTTGTGTACCTAGTAAGGGGGGGGGGAGAATTTAGAGGAAAAGTGATCTAATGACAGAGAACCTAAGGTTTTCTGACGATATCATAAGGTCACCTAGTTTTGTGTTAGGGAGCAAGCCAAAGCATGTGGAGAGTTATGGGAATTAACCTTGGATGGTATGCTCACCATGAACAAGGCCGGTGGTAGGAGAATTGTGTTTTGTAGCCTCGAATGTTTTGTAATGATCGGAGACGTAAACTTAGGTGCTTCTTGATCCCCATGTAACACATGCGAGTTGGACTGGAGTCGAGTGTCGACAAAGATAATTTGTATTGAACAGATATGTGTTTCGACCTAACTTGTATGTAATACTAAAGCAAATGAACAACATATATGTATGGTCAAATAGTATACATGGTAAGGTTGGTAATGATTTGTAAATGTATTAGGGGGTGTTGTAATATTATTAAGCATTGTTGCACATAATTTCCACTCATATTAGGTATCCTCTTCTGGTATTGTATATACCTGTATGTACCGTTTTCAACAAGATGTAAAAGTTTTTTACACTAACGGTATTAACATATTTAAAGTACACATGGTTAGATGCCTATGTCTTGTGTTCGGAGGTATGATATATTATGTTGAGAAACGCTGTGTTGGGCTCTGAACACAAATCAGTTAAGTCGGGGTTTCCCTCGTGACATGTCAGGTGTTGAGCTACAGGAGGGTTCCTGATACTAGAGCATGTGATCGTGTTGTATGGTAGCTCTGGGAGGATGGGGGGGGGTTCTTGGTTTGTAATTTGTAGTTAGTGACATAATACTATGCTTGTTATAGTACTTATCATTGTTCTGAATGTTTTATTTCCGCATTGCGGCTTATGATGTAACGGGTTTACATCGAATATGAAATGTCAAATTTCTTTCCTGCTGACGTGTTGGATTATGACAGTGTATAATTATTATATTATCACATACATATTTTGTTCCTGATGTATCTCTTTTTGTATGTACTTGTATGTACTGTTTTTAAATAAAATATAAAAAAAAATTCATTGAGTGGGTCAATGAAGTGTTTGGCCCGAGTGTGAAGAAATATCTCCTGGAAAATAAATTTTCACTTAAGTGCCTCCTGGTAATGGACAATGCTCCTGCTCATCCTCAAGACTTGGAAGACCTATTGTTTGAGGGCTGTAATTTCATTACAGTGAAGTTCTTGCCCCCAAATACCACTCCTCTCACCCAGCCCATCCACCAAAGCAATGTTTCAAAGGTGCTTTGAAGTGACCTCAGACACTGAATTGACCCTAAGAGAGTTGTGGAGGAATCACTTCAATATCCTCAATTGCATAAGCCTTATAGATAAGGCTTTGCAGGAGTGACTTCCAGGACTTTGAACTCTGCTTAGAGAAAATTGTGGCCAGAATGTGTCCAAGAGAAGGATTTTGAAGGGTTTGAGGACCCTGAGGACCCTAAGCCTATTGTGAAATGTCTTGTGTCTTTGAGGAAGTCCATGGGGTTGGATGTAAGTGGCGAGGATGTGGAAGAGTTGGTGGAGGACCACAGGGAAGAGTTAACCACTGAAGAGCTGCAACACCTTCAACTGGAACAGCAACAGACCACAGCTGAGGATATTGCTTCGGAGGAGGAGGAAGAGAGAGGATGGGGGGGGGGGGAGAATGTGCCTTCTTCAGTCATTAAGGACATGTGTGCAAAGTGGAGTGAGTTGGGATTTCCCAAACAATAATCTCTCCTCCCTCTCCTCTCCTCGCCTTCTTCAATGTGCCAACAAGAGTCTTCAATAAAGGTATGTAATGTTTATATTTATTTATATTTATTTCTCATTGTTTTCTGTAAATAGAACTATAGTTACTCTTTAAAAAAATGTTTTTTTTTTTTGTGAATATTTCTGGGTGTCTGGAACGGATTAATTGAATTTACATTATTTCTTATGGGAAATATTACTTTGGTTTTCGAGCATTTCGGATTTCGAGCAACCTTCCGGAACGGATTAATTACGAAAACCGGGGATCTACTGTACTGTTAATTTGAAATTTTACCCTGTCTGTGTGTATTAGTGTTCCCATTAATCATTTCTGGAGATTGGGTACTGAAATTATCATACAGTCCACTATATTATAATTTACCAGAGTTCCTGGTATTAATTTTTATACCTGGACCTGGAGTTTACCTGGAGAGAGTTCCAGGGGTCAACGCCCCTGCAGCTCGGTCTGTGACCAGGCCTTATGTTGGACCAGAGCCTGATCAACCAGGCTGTTACTGCTGGCCGCACGCAGTCCAACGTACGAACCACAGCCTGGTTGGTCAGGCACCGACTTTAGGTGCCTGTCCAGTGCCTGCTTGAAGACAGCCAGGGGTCTATTGGTAATCCCCCTTATGTATGCTGGGAGGCAGTTGAACAGTCTTGGGCCCCTGACACTTATTGTGTTCTCTCAACGTGCTAGTGGCACCCCTGCTTTTTATTGGGGGGATGGTACATCGTCTGCCGAGTCTTTTGCTTTCGTAGGGAGTGACACTCGTGTGCAAGTTTGGTACTAATCCCTCTAGGATTTTCCAAGTGTATATAATAATGTATCTCTCCCGCCTGCATTCAATCCAAGGCAGGGGTATACACAATCCCTTGTAATGGCTGCAGCAAATTATACGTTGGCGAAACATCCAGAGACCTACAAACACGCATTTCAGAACACCAGTACGCAGGCAGATCTGACGACTCAAGAAATGCCTGTGTTCAACACCGAAATTTACACAACCATTTAATCAACTACAGAAACGCAAGACTCATCGCCAGAGAAGACAACACGCAATACCGAAGAATCCTAGAATCATCACTCATCTGTATATCCAACAACTTCAACCAGAACAACGGCTTCTACAACATAGCTGAACCTATTGCCAAGAAACTACTTCAACGCTATCCCACTTAGAACTCAAGAATGGTACACTGCAGGTCCTTTAAGTCACACTATGTTTTTAACTATCACACTACTTTTAAGACTCACATGCAGCTTTCTCCACCTGACCCAGCATTCTCCACCTGACTGTACCCTATATATATCTCCATGTTGCTCATTTTCCAGGTAGATCTGTCTGTGACTCGATAAAGCCCACTGCGTGGGCGAAACGTTGTCAATAAAGGATCACATTATACTGCTTATGTGTTTATTTTTCCCTCGCCTGCATTCTAGAGAGTACAGGTTTAGGAACTTCAAGCGTTCCCAGTAATTGAGGTGGTTTATTGCAGTTATGCGTGCCATGAAGGTTCTCTGTACATTTTCAAGGTCAGCAATTTCACCTGCCTTGAAAGGTGCAGTTAGTGTGCAGCAATATTCCTGCCTAGATAGAACAAGCGACCTGAAAAGTGTCAACATGGGCTTGGCATCCCTGGTTTTGAAGGTTTTCATTATCCATCCTGTCATTTTTCTGGCAGATGCGATTGCTACAGTGTTATCGTCCTTGAAGGTGAGATCCTCTGTCATGATCACTCCCAGGTCTTTGGCGTTAGTTTTTCGCTCTATTGTGTGGTTGGAATTTGTTTTATACTCCGATGAGATTTTAATTTCCTCACGTTTTCCATATCGGAGTAATTGAAACTTCTCATCATTGAACTTCATATTGTTTTCTGCAGCCCATTTAAAGATTTGGTTGATGTCTGCTTGGAGTCTTGCAGTGTCTTCAATGGTGGACACTGTCATGCAGATTCGGGTGTCATCTGCAAAGGAAGACACGGCACTGTGGCTGATATCCCTGTCTATGTCCGATATGAGGATGAGGAACAGGATGGGAGCGAGTACTGTGCCTTGTGGAACAGAGCTTTTCACAGTGGCTGCCTCAGACTGTACTCTGTTGACTACTACTCTTTGTGTTCTACTTGTTAGGAAATTATAGATCCATCTACCAACTTTTCCTGTTATTCCTTTATCACGCATTTTGTGTGCTATCACACCATGGTCACACTTATCAAAGGCTTTTGCAAAGTCTGTGTATATAACATCTGCATTCTGTTTGTCTTCTAGAGCATCCAGGACCTTGTCGTAGTGGTCCAGTAGTTGGGACAGACAGGAGCGACCTGCTCTAAACCCATGCTGCCCTGGGTTGTGTAATTGATGGTTGTCTAGATGAGTGGCGATCTTGCTTCTTAGAACCCTTTCAAAGATTTTTATGATATGGGACGTTAGCGCTATTGGTCTGTAGTTCTTTCCTATTGCTTTACTGCCGCCTTTGTGGAGTGGGGCTATGTCTGTTGTTTTTAGTAACTGTGGGACGACCCCAGTGTCCATGCTCCCTCTCCATAGGATGTTAAAAGCACGTTATAGGCCTGATGAAATAATTCAGGAATGTACCTGTGAACCTCATCCCATAATTTCCCACACGTCCTATTATATACTGGTCTATCACAGAAAGTGGTCTTGTTTCTCTTTTCCTTCGAATTTTTAGATTCCTAAATTTTTATTCTTCAGAGTTCTTTTTCTATTCTTGGCCATCCTTCCACTTTCATGAATTCCATCTGCTGTCATGCTAATGAGTCATCTACACGTGTCTATATATGGCTACAATCTTTGTAACTTGTCATGAGTGTGACAAGATCAACCTGGATCTCATTACCTTTGTAACTTGGTCATGATTGTGACCATATCTATCTGGAGTTCATTACCTTTGTAACCTGTTCAGCTATCAAAACTTGGGCGTCCAGTCCCTGGGCCAATTATGTACCTCTGAAATCTTTTGACTACCGCCCACAGGATGGATATGGTGTGCAAAATAAAGATATTAAACTAAACTGTCATGCTAAATGAATTTTCTTCTCCCCTAAAGCCACCTATTCCGTGAAAGAATCTGTACTTCGTCTCTTATATACTAAATAACACACTTTGTCTTTCTGACCTTAAATTTGCATTTCGGCTGACTAATACCCTTTGTAGCAAACTGGCTCATTACTTCTGCTGTCAATACTTTCGGTGTCTGTTTTGTTTCCTTTTTAATACATTGGTGAAACTGACTGCTATCTGATAGCTTTATTATGTACACCATACCTATCTTGTGAATGGGAATCAGATTATAGAGTAACACAAGAGTCCAGGTAAATGGACAGGAGACTGGGCTATAAACTGACAACGGGTTCTGACAGACTTATAGAGCATTTGAATTATTATGTGAGTAAATTACCTGCATGAGATTTATAGGGTATTACCTGAATTATTAGGTGCAACTAATTTCGGTGAGATAAGTGGGACTTAGGTCACAGTAGGTTGCCGAACTGTAACTCCCTCGATGCCCACTTCTTCACCACTCTCACAAAAAAGGTAGACCTGACATTAAATTAATAATTATAATATTAAAACAGCTACTCTGGTAAATTAAAGCTGTGGACTGTATAGGATTGGGCTTGCTGGGTACACAAAAGAAATTCATATTACCACTTACCATTTAATTACTGTAGATGGATCACACCACAACACCTACCTGACACCTAGGCCCTACACTGGCCAGCTAGAGATCAAAATGCAAGGACTAATTTTGCACTTCCCTGTGAGTGATGTTCTTATCCCTTATCTTCTGCCATCCACACATAATCACGGGTGCCTAATTACAAATTCAGGGCGAAACCCCCCAATTTGGCTCAGAAGATGCCAGATTATTAGCAGAATTTCCCACGACAACCAGTGTTCACAAATTACAAATGGCATCCTCCTCTACGGCGTTTTGACTACCGCCCACAGGATGGGTATGGGGTGCATAATAAAGATATCAAACAGCTGTTCTGCCTCCCCCCTCTGCTTAAAATTTCTCGAAGGGTCCAAATAGCATCACATTTTAATACACAATTATTATATTATTCATTTATTTGTTCTACATTTAGGAAATTATGTAAAAAAAATCCACAGAGCACATAAGAAGTCTTTGCTTTACTAATGTTTATAATAGACCTCTTTCATATTAAAATTGTTATTATTATGGTCATGGAGAAGTACTAAGATAGAATGGGAGGTAATCGGGTTTGATCCAAAAAAGGGAGGATAGCTCTAGTTCCTTGACTTAAGAACCCTTTACCCGGGTGTTATCTATCATATTAATAGACCATAGCCATTCATTAAAGCTGGCCTTTATGTTGGCATGATGCGAGAATTGGAAGTATTCTCCCTCCCTGAATCAAACCCGGTGGACCAGGGCCTGATCAACAAAGCTGTGGTGCCCCGTGGCCTGGTGGCGAAAGCTCTCGCCTCATACGGTGAGCGTCCGGGTTCGATTTCCGGCGAAGGGGTGGAAACATCGGACGTGTTTCCTTACACCGGTTGTCTATATTCACCCATCAGTATATAAAATGTGTACCTGGGTGTTAGTCGACTGGTGTGGGTCGTATCCTGGGACAAAACTGACCTAATTTGCCCGAAATGCTCTGCATAACAAAGGGCTTTCTATATAGTAGTATGTCATTGATGTCAGCTAGGCCTGTATACCTTGTACATGTACTTGTTGTAAATAAAGATATTATTATTATTATTATTATTATTATTATTATTATTATTATTATTATTATTATTATTATTATTATTATTATTATTATTATTATGTTAAGAGGATAGAGGAGCTAAACCTGACGATACTAGAGGACAGAAAGACCCAAGATGAAATGATTATGACTTACAAAATACTGAGAGGAATTGATAAGATGGACAGGGAGAGTCTGAGAGGCGGGCATCAGGTACACGAAATTAGTTACTTTTCCCCTTCCTTGGACTAAACCTGATTTCCTTGATTTCCCAGGTGCTAAATAATTCTTACTGGTTTAATTCTTCTCCATGATTACAATAATCTAAACAGACGTCGTCTTGTTGAATCTGTGTTTATACACAACTAACATGAACCACTGTCAAGTGCTGAGCCACTTATATACAGTATATGCGCCTGACCTGACCTGACCTGTCCTGTCCTTGTCTGGTTGAAACCACGTATATAATACCTCATTAACGCTGCACGTAATTTACACTATGTATTATAAATGTACGTTTAAAGAAATACACCTCTGGTGCATATATTCTGTGGCCTTGAAGTTGAGTGATCAGTCCTAGGAACAAAACGTTTCCTCATTAAAAATGTGAGTCTTATCCTGACCTTGGCTCTCTCGTCTCTTCACCTGACTTATCTTTTGGTCTTTTCTCTCTTACCCACTACTTGATAACATAATCCAGGGTGGGTTATAACCACATTTAAATTTTATTTTTCCACTTGTGGAATCATTTCAGCCACGGTACTGTTACTTGCTTTTATTCTTATATCTCACTAAGTAACCTAGTTTTTATTTAGCCCTCATACTTAAGTTTAAACTTACGTTTATGGTTTTGCCTTTAAACTTACCTTTATGGTTTTGCCTATATGGTTTTACACAGTAAATTATGCAGAAATTTAACCCAGGATAACCTAATAAAGTCAATGTGATTTATTTTCATTTGGGATTACTGATCTGGTTAACTCGTCTGTAGTGATACGTAATAATAATGATGATAATAGTAATATTTAGCCAATAAATACTCGCATGAGATTTATTAATAAGTGCGTTTTGTAAGGTATATTGAAGGAAAGTGTTAAAATAAGATAAGTAAGGCTGGTGTTCCAACAATGTTAGATCAGCGAGGAAAACAAATGGACGTCCTGTGAGGTAGCCAACGAGAAGACATCAAGTAATACATCGATTCTCCCTCCTGCTGGAGCTGTCTGGTGAGACATTTGTGGCGTCACCTTTGCGAATATGTAAGAAAAGAATCACTCGAAGTGATCTTTGGCTCATTTGAAGGTGACGGCGTTTGTACTGGGGCTAAAAACATTGAGAGGCCGATGATTTTTTTTCTTTTTTATAGGTATATTATTGTCTGGTTCACATTTTATCATTTAATTACACGTAACTTTGATGGTACTCCTTAAAAGACCTAACAGAAAACTGGACTGCCAATAAGTGCTCGGAACCCTTCATAATATCGCCAGTAATTGACGTTTTCATATGTAATTGGTTTTATTTCTTATTTAGGTTTCATTATTAATATTTATGATCTGGCATTCAGTAATTAAAACACAACTTAAATATATACACCATATTGTTCTTTACAGACTTTTTGAAGTGCTGTATTTCAATAATTTTTTAGAATTCGATAATTACTGTTCCCGGTACAGAAAGTTTGGTAGTTTGATAACAAGATTTTTGTTCAGATTGTTAACCTAGTAGGTTAGTAATGCAGGATAACCCAGTAATGGCCACAATTCACTGAGGACTGCCTTTATTTCCATTAGGGTGTTCTGTGGCTCGGGGAAAAAAAGTCGAGGACCCCAATAATGTCAATTTGTTTTGACTTCTTTTGAGTTATCCTAGGTAATTTAAACTATGTATGATAATTGTACTTATGTGTACCTATACCTAAATAAACTTACACTCGCCTCACACAGTTAGTGTTTGTGATTCAGTCCCCATCATGGCACCTTCCTTCAACCTAAGGCACCTAAAATGGAGGAATATTGCAAACAATGTGATAGCAGAGATAACACAAGGAGGCAGCTCAGATGAAAACTCGCACACACATGAACTTTTAAATCTCTGTACCAAATTCACCTTAAACCAGCAAATAGTAGAGCCTACAAGATTAGAGAATACGCTGGACCTCATCTTCACCAACAATGATGATCTGATACGAAATGTCATCATATCAAAAACAATATACTCAGATCACAACATAATAGAGGTCCAGACATGTATGCGGGGAGCCGCAGATCGACAAAATGTGATCAGCCGCGAGGGAGCCTTCTCCAAATTCAACTTCAATAACAAAAACATAAGGTGGGACCAAGTAAACCAAGTCCTAAATGATATAAACTGGGAAGATAGCCTAAGCATCATGGATCCTAACCTATGTCTAGAACAAATTAACTCTGTGGCACTTGAGGCTTACTCAAGGCAAATTTCCTTAAGGAAAAGGAGGAGAAGATGTAGACTAGAAAGAGAGAGGCGCTCCCTATACAGGCGAAGGCAAAGAATAACGGAGCGGCTACAAGAGGCTAATATATTTGAAATACGTAGGGAGAGACTGGTCAGACAAATAGCAAACATCGAATTAAAACTAAAGGAATCTTACAGGAATCAAGAAACGCGGGAAGAACTAAAAGCCATAAATGAAATTGAAAGAAACCCAAAGTATTTCTTTTCTTATGCCAAATCAAAGTCGAGAACAACATCCAGTATTGGGCCCCTACTTAAACGGGATAGGTCCTACACAGATGTACATCTCATTTATACCTATGTATCATGTCTACCTATGTATCATTGTACCATGTCTAAATAAATATTATTATTATTATTATAAAGTCCCAGTATGACTCGGTTTTTAGCGAGCCGCTAACCAGACTGAAAGTCGAAGACCTAAATGATTTCTTTTATGAGTGCCACAGAACTTGGTAGACGCAAGCCTATCTGACATTACCCTGATGCCAAATGACTTCGAAAAGACAATAAATGACATGCCCATGCACTCCGCTCCAGGCCCAGACTCATGGAACTCCGTGTTCATCAAGAACTGCAAGAAGCCCCTATCACATGCTTTTAACAGCCTATGGAGAGGGAGCATGGACACTGGGGTCGTTCTGCAGTTACTAAAAACAACAGACATAGCCCCACTCCACAAAGGGGGCAGTAAAGCAATAGCAAAGAACTACAGACCAATAGCGCTAACATCCCATATAAAAATTTTTGAAAGGGTTCTAAGAAGCAAGATCGCCACTCATCTAGATATCTGGAGAGACCTGGAGTTTACCTGGAGAGAATTCCAGGGGTCAACGCCCCTGCGGCCCGGTCTGTGACCAGGTCTCATGTTGGACCAGAGCCTGATCAACCAGGCTGTTACTGCTGGTTGCACGCAGTCCAACGTACGAACCACAGCCTGGCTGGTCAGGTACCGACTTTAGGTGCCTGTCCAGTGCCTGCTTGAAGACAGCCAGGGGTTTGTTGGTAATCCCCCCATCAATTACACAACCCAGGGCTGCATGGGTTTAGAGCAGGTCGCTCCTGTCTGTCCTGGATGCTCTAGAAAACAAACAGAATGCAGATGTTATATACACAGACTTTGCAAAAACCTTTAACAAGTGTGACCATGGTGTAATAGCACACAAAATGCGTGATAAAGGAATAACAGGAAAAGTGGGTAGATGGATCTAAAATTTCCTAACAAGTAAAACACAAAGAGTAGTAGTCAACAGAATAAAGTCTGAGGTGGCTACAGTGAAAAGCTCCCATCCTGTTCCTCATCCTCATATCGGACATAGACAGGGATATAAGCCACAGTGCAGTGTCTTCCTTTGCAGATGACACTCGAATCTGCATGACAGTGTCCACCGTTGAAGACATCAACCAAATCTTTAAATGGGCTGCAGAAAACAATGTGAAGTTCAATGATGAGAAATTTCAATTACTCAGATATGGAAAACATGAGGAAATTAAAATCTCATCGGAGTACTAAAATTCCAACCACACAATAGAGCGAAAAACTAATATCAAAGACCTGGGAGTTATCATGTCAGAGGATCTCACCTTCAAGGACCATAACACCGTAGCAATATTATCTGCTAAAAAAATAACAGGATGGATAATGAGAACCTTCAAAACCAGGGATGCCAAGCCCATGTTGACACTTTTCAGGTCGCTTGTTCTATCTAGGCTGGAATACA
This sequence comes from Cherax destructor, assembly GCA_009830355.1. NCBI lineage: Eukaryota > Metazoa > Arthropoda > Malacostraca > Decapoda > Parastacidae > Cherax > Cherax destructor. Next base: position 24,902 of record WNWK01015603.1, read on the forward strand.
GTGGACCCCCGGTGTTCGTCCATTTTTCGTAACAGAATGCATCTCAAGTGCCATTACCGACCGAATTTATTCCCTTAAGAAATAATGTAAAGTAGACTAGTCCTTTTAGACCCCCAAAACTACACTTATAAAAGCATTTAAAAAAATACACTTACATAAAAGGGAGTGTTTTGAGCAGGACGAACACCGGGGGTCCACTGTATTGCTGCACACTAACTGCACCTTTCAAGGCAGGTGAAATTGATGACCTAGAAAATGTGCAGAGAACCTTCACGGCACGCATAACTGCGATAAACCACCTCAATTACTGGGAACGCTTGAAGTTCCTAAACCTGTACTCCCTAGAATGCAGGCGGGAGAGATACATTATTATATACACTTGGAAAATTCTCGAGGGATTAGTACGTACCAAACTTGCACACGAGAGTCACTCCCTACGAAAGCAAAAGATTCGGCACTCAATGTAGCATCCCTCCAATGAAAAGCAGGGATGTAACTAGCACGTTTAGAGACAACACAATAAGTGTCAGGGGCCCAAGACTGTTCAACTGCCTCCCAGCATACATCAGGGGGATTACCAACAAACCCCTGGCTGTCTTCAAGCAGGCACTGGGCAGGCACCTAAAGTCGGTACCTAACTATACAGGCTGTGGTTCGTACGTTGAACTGCGTGCGGTCAGCAGTAACAGCCTGGTTGATCAGGCTCTGATCCAACATGAGGCCTGGTCACAGACCGGGCCGCAGGGGCATTGACCCCTGGAACTCTCCAGGTATACTCCCGGTATATGGGTGAAAATGTTGGGCATGTTTTCTTAAACCTGCTGATCCTGTTCACCTAGCAGTAAGTAGACACTCTCGAAACTCTTCAAAGGTATATCAAAGGTATAAAGGTTGGTTGAGTGATGTGGGTCGCATCCTGGAGGACAAGATTAAAGGACCCCAATGGAAATAAGATAGTCCTTGTTTACTGGTTAGCCCTCCAGGTTAAAAATTGGAAAAAGTCTCATCTTGATCCTTTTTCCAGGATGCAACTCAACATTCAACTAAAACCCAGGTAATGTACCTTTTTACTGCTAGGTGAACAGAGGCAGCAGGTGTAAGGGAACATGCCCATGTCTCTCATGACATTGAGTGAACCCGTCTCTCCACTGTCATCTGAGCCACAAGTACCTCTGAGACGCCACTAACACCTGCGAGTGGTCATTATAAATGTTTTAGTTTCTGCTTTATATTGGCAATCTCTTCATAGGTAACCTGCACTTAAGAAACTGAAACTTATAATATTTTGGTCTGGCTATGACCATTAACTAGTCACACAGAACCGAAATGTCAACACCTGACCAGCTGGACTGTGGTTTGTACATTGGTTTGTGTGTGACAGACAGTAACAGCCTGGTTGATCAGGCCCTGATTCATCACGAGGCCTCATCATGGAGTGGGCCACAGGGGCGTTGACCCCTGGGACATCCACCATCCGAAACATCAGTTTGTCTACTGTTTACCTGGAGAGGGTTTCGGGGGTCAACGCCCCCGCGGCCAGGTCTGAGACCAGGCCTCATAGTGGATCAGGGTCTGATCAACCAGGCTGTTACTGTCGGCCACACGCAAACTGACTTTAGGTGCCTGTCCAGTGCCTTCACGAAGACAGCCATTGGTCTATTGGTAATCCCCCTTATGTATGCTGGGAGGCAGTTGAACAGTCTTGGGCCCCGGGCACTTATGGTGTTCTCTCTGTGTACTCGTGGCTGCAGGTTATTTGTGTATTGTTCCAGTCATGATATTGTGCCTATTTATTCTTTATTGGTAATCTCTGTGTAGTTCATCTTTCATTTGTTGTGACATATGCTTGTTTTTAATTTTTTTTTTTATTAACACCGGCTGATTCCCACCAAGGCAGGGTGACCCGAAAAAGAAAAACTTTCATCATCATTCACTCCATCACTGTCTTGCCAGAGGGGTGCTTTGCACTACAGTTATAAAACTGCAATATTAACACCCCTCCTTCAGAGTGCAGACACTGTACTTCCCATCTCCAGAACTCAAGTCCGGCCTGCCGATTTCCCTGAATCCCTTCATAAATGTTACTTTGCTCACACTCCAACAGCACGTCAAGTATTAAAAACCATTTGTCTCCATTCACTCCTATCAAATACGCTCACACATGCTTCCTGGAAGTCCAAGACCTTCGCACACAAAACCACCTTTACCCCCTCCCTGCAACCTTTCCTAGGCCGACCCCTACCCCCCCTTCCCTCCACTACAGATTTATACACTCTCGAAGTCATTCTGTCTCGTTCCATTCTCTCTACATGTCCGAACCACCTCAACAACCCCTCCTCAGCTCTCTGGATAATAGTTTTGGTAATCCTGCACCTCCTCCTAATTTCCAAACTCCGAATTCTCTGCATTATATTCACACCACACATTGACCTCATACATGACATCTCCACTGCCTCCAGGCTTCTCCTCGTTGCAACATTCATCACCCATGCTTCACAATCATATAAGAGTGTTGGTATAATTATACTCTCATACATTCCCCTCTTTACTTCCATGGACAAAGTTCTTTGTCTCCACAGACTCCGAAGTGCTCCACTCACCCTTTTCCCCTCATCAATTCTATGATTCACCTCATCCTTCATAGACCCATCTGCTGACATGTCCACTCCCAAATATCTTAATTTCATTCACCTCCTCCATACTCTCTCCCTCCAATCTGATATCCAATCTTTCGTCACCTAATCTTTTTGTTATTCTCATCACCTTACTTTTTCCTATACTATTCACTTTCAATTTTCTTCTTTTACACACCCTACCAAATTCATCTACCAACCTCTGCAACTTCTCTTCAGAATCTCCCAAAAGCACAGTGTCATCAGCAAAAAGCAACTGTGACAACTCCCACTTTGTATTTGATTCTTTATCTTTTAACCCCACACCTCTTGCCAAGACCCTCGCAGTCACTTCTCTTACAACCCATCTATAAATATATTGAACAACCATGGTGACATCACACATCCTTGTCTAAGGCCCACTTTTACTGGGAAATAGTCCCCCTCCCTCCTACACACACTAACCTGAGCCTCACTATCCTCATAAAAACTCTTCACTGCTTTCAGTAACCTACCCCCTATTCCATACACCTGCAAAATCTGCCACATTGCCCCCCTATCCACCCTGTCATATGCCTTTTCCAAATCCATAAATGCCACAAAAACCTCTTTACCCTTATCCAAATACTGTTCACCTATATGTTTCACTGTAAACACTTGGTGGTCTACACACCCCCTACCTTTCCTAAAGTCCCCTTGTTCATCTGCTATCCTGCTTTGTCTTACTCTTAATTCTTTCAATAATAACTGTACCATACACTTTACCATGTACATTCAACAGACTTATTTCCCTATAATTTTTGCACTCTCTTTTGTCCCCTTTGCCTTTATACAAAAGAACAATACACGCTCTCTGCCAATCCCTAGGTACCTTACCCTCTTCCATACATTTATTAACCCTTTGACTGTCGCAACCCTCAATCCTGAGTGCCATTCTGTTGTCGCAAAATATTCGAAAAAAAAAATTATTTTTTCTTATCAAAATGTTAAGATTATTTTTCTGATTGTTTTTATCCTAAAAACAGATTTTTGCCATCAATACTTACCGAGATATGGAGGTGTAAAGTTGGCAGAAAATGATCTGCGTACGGCAACAGCGGCGACTGCCGCACACTCGGTATACTTTTGTTTACTTCCATTCGTAGATTTCTTGTTTTTTTCACTATTTTCTTTTTTTACGTAACTTATGTGGTCTGTTAGACCAAGGTAAGGTGCAATGTTTATATATACACTCGTTGTATGCAGCACTATACTAGTATAAACATTAGTATCTTTATATTGTTTACAAAACTTGTTTACACAAACAAACAATAAAAAAAAATGTTCATTACTATTGTTCTATAATATATGTACATATGTACACTCACTGAACACTTTCCTAGAACTCCTGCAGCTTGTGGAACTCTTTGAAACATGGGTATATGCACAGTGGTACTTTACACTCCTCACACATAAAACGAGTGTCTCTGCGTTTTGGTGGGCGTTTTGTGGAATGTTTACAGACAAAACACCTCTTCTGAGCATTTTTCTTGAGAGTAGTAGGAGGCAGTAGTATGGGATAGTGATCACCAGGCCTCATACGAGAGGGCATGTGTTGATAATTCCGTGGGCGCTGGTCTATTGCAGTTGTTGTTCCTTGGTACTTGAATATTATTTGTCTGATGACTGACAAACAAAATTCACCATATTTGGGCTTGTTGTTGGTCTTCAACTTGTAAATGTTATAAGCATTCAGCATGGAAATGTCAAGAAGATGGAAAAAGAGTTTTATGTACCACTTATAACTCTTGCGGACACAATCAGCAAATCCAATCTGCATGTCACATTTGTCCACTAAGCGCATATTGAGGTTGTAGTCCATCACAGTTGCAGGCTTTAGAATGGGTTCATTGGTCTCTCTATTCTGCTTGCCAGTGTCTACCATTTCATGTCTGTGAACTGATGTCAACAATGTGACATCACGTTTGTCTTGCCACCGAAATGCCATGATGTCATTGGCAGCAAACACCTGCACTTCACCTCTACGAGTGCCAGCGTCGAACCTAGGCATATGTTTACGATTTGCACGCACTGTGCCCACACGTCTGTCATGTTCACTCGCAAGAAATCACTGAGTAAAGGGCTTGTGTACCAGTTATCAGTATATAATATATGCCCCTTACCAAGATATGGTTCCATCATTGTTCTAACCACATCACCAGAGATACCCAATAACTTCCTGGTATCTTGCAATGTATTACTGCCAGTGTACACAATTATATCCAAAACCAGACCACTTTTGCAATCACACAGTACAAATAACTTTATACCAAAGCGTTTCCTCTTGCTTGGTATATACTGCTTGAACGACAGTCTGCCTTTGAACAAAATCAAAGACTCATCAATAACAAGCTTCCTGAAGGGATAAAAATACATACAGCACTTTTGTTTCATGTACATGAACACATTCCTGATCTTATATAACCTGTCGTTTCTGTCAGGCCTGGTTTTATCAGAAAAGTGAAGCATACGCAACAGTATCAAAAACGATTCACTGGTATAATATCACTAAAACCTGGGGTTGAAATCAGGCGTTCTGTCGACCAGTATGTGTTGACAGTGTGCTTATAAACATGTGGCATAAGCATTATTGTGGCAAAGAACAAGTACATCTCTGCCACAGTTGTGTCCTTCCACTGGTGTAGCCGTGACCTTGGTGAAAGTATTGTGTTTGCCATGGTGTACTCATAGTATGTGTTGCTTTCCCTGACAATAATGTCCATCAGGGGTTCATCGAAGAATAACTGAAAGCATTCTAGTTCAGTAGCATTGTTCCCAAGTGTACACGATGGCCGTATTCCACTTTGTGCTTCATCAAAGTCATGGGGATTGGGAACAAAATTGTCACCTTGCTGCCAATCCCAGATGCGGTCTGCTGGTGGGTACTGGATATTGACAGGTGGTTGTGGTTGTGCTGGTTGTGGTTGTGCTGGTTGTGGTTGTGCAGGTTGTGGTTGTGCAGGTTGTGGTTGTGCAGGTTGTGTGAGTGTGGGGGTGGTTGAGAGTGGTTGTTAGTGTGCTGAGTTAGCAGCGTGGCCCGCTCCTGGTGCCACATGACTCGTGCCACAACCAACACCACCACCACTACCACCTGCTACCCCACGCACATTACGCATCCCCATTGTCACAATATCATCATCTTCACTATCAATTCGTGGTGTAGGGCCAAGAGATGTACTCGAGATTTACTCCTTTTCCTTGGAATAGCATATGGCACACTACCAGAACGCATGCTGCGTCGTACATACTGCCGCTTCACTGGAGAATACTCTCCTCACTGTCACCACTAGAACTGCTTTCAATAACTTTGAAATCACTGTCATCATCACTTACACTGCTCACATCAGAGTCATGTACACGGTGAAATAGTTTCCTCTTTCGTCCTGGTACAGGTGAATGTGAATGAGACGGCCCAGCACCAGATGTGGAAGGCTGTGGGTCATCAGGGTTTTCATCACTAATTATGTTATCCTGGGCACTGCTTTCGGTAATACCCTCCTGAAAACCATGGAATTCACATTCACTGGCACTTCCATCACTGTTTGAACTATCACTTGGGAAGAGAAGGCCTCCAATTCGCCGGGGAGTGAGGTACTTCTTACTGCGAGGCATGGTGAAAAATGACTACAAACATGGCGCTCCCACAATGCACCACTGGGTCCCCGATTTTTTTCATACTGCGCACACCCACCACGCAGACCCATTCTCTCACATGTAGGCCTACCAGCTTTCTCCCGCTTCATTTGAAGCCGCTAGAATTTAGGCGTATAGATACGTCCGAAACAGTGGCTCGTAAGACGTATATATACGACCGAAACAGTCAAAGGGTTAAATAATAGCACCAACCACTCCAAAACTATATTCCCACCTGCTTTTAACATTTCTATCTTCATCCCATCAATCCCAGCTGCCTTACCCCCTTTCATTCTACCCACTGCCTCACGAACTTCCCCCACACTCACAACTGGCTCTTCCACACTCCTACAAGATGTTATTTCTCCTTGCCCTATACACGAAATCACAGCTTCCCTGTCTTCATCAACATTTAACAACTCCTCAAAATATTCTCTCCATCTTCCCGATACCTCTAACTCTCCATTTAATAACTCTCCTCTCCTATTTTTAACTGTCAAATCCATTTGTTCCCTAGGCTTCCTCAACTTATTAATCTCACTCCAAAACTTTTTCTTATTTTCAACAAAATTTGTTGATAACATCTCACCCACTCTCTCATTTGCTCTCTTTTTACATTGCTTCACCACTCTCTTAACCTCTCTTTTTCTCTCCATATACTCTTCCCTCCTTGCATCATTTCTACTTTGTAAAAACCTCTCATATGCTAACTTTTTCTCCCTTTACATCATCATTCCACCAATCGCTCTTCTTCCCTCCCGCACCCACTCGCCTGTAACCACAAACTTCTGCTGAACACACACACTTATTTTTAAGCAATTCAGTAATTATTTTTCTTCCATACATTCTGTTCTTTTTCATTATTTGATCTTGTAGACTTTCTCAGCAGAACATATTTTATACATACCTTGTTTGCTTCTATTTTCAGCTTTTATATTCACCAGTGTGGGTTAAGGGTGCTCAGAACCACTTCCCAGGATATGTTAGATAGCTCTTCATTTATTTTGTTCGTCAATTCTCCGACTGTGGAAGTTAAGTTTACTGAACATCCCTGTTAGGTTCCCTGTGGATGGATTTATTTGTTCTGCTTTAATGAGGTTGAGATTCTCTGATTACTTCCTTAATCTTTGGGAAACTCAAATCTAGTGTAGTTTATTAGTTGCTGGTTATGCCACCTGTTGGTTCAAAGCAAACTTTTCAGAGCCCCAATAGCACTCTGGTAATGTGTCTGTTGCACTAACATGCTTCCCTGTACTATTTTGGTACAATGCTGTTGTCTTCTTTCTTCCATTTAATATTTGTAAAGTTGAGATTTCCAAGAAACATAATATTTGGTGAAGGATTTTCAAAACTTTTCAAGGCCATCTCACTTATTTGAATTCCTTTGCCATTGCTGAGGGTGCTTTGTCTAAAAGGATAATTATCAGATTCTTGTTCTTGACTTTAATACCTAATACAGTGGTACCTCTGTTTTTGTCGATAATTAATTCCAGAATGCTGTTCGAGCACCGTTACCGAATGAATTTGTTCCCATAAGGACAAATGTAAATTAGATTAGTCCGTTTCAGACCCCCAAAAATACACTTAAAAAAGCACTTACAATAATACACTTACATAATTGTTTGAGTTGGGAGCTGTACGAAAACCGAGGTACCACTGTAATTCTGCTGTATCACTTGAGTTCAGCATTATGTTCAGCAAAATGAGTCACTTGCATAGTACTGGTTTGGCAGTAGATTTGCGGAAGAGTGGAACAAACTACCAGGTAGCATTGAAGCGAGAACTTTGGGTAGCTGTAAATATTGGTTGTATAAGTATATGAGTGGGTGTGAATTGGACTTGCCTAGCATGGGCTGGTGGACCTAATACTGTGCTCTACTTATGATTTCTTTACTCTTTCATATTATAAACGAATTTGAATGAAGTGAATGTATTTAGATACAGTGGACCCTCAGTTAGCGGCCGTAATCCGTTCCAGGAGCTAGGCCTTTAACCGAAATGGCCTTTAACCGAATTAATATTCCCCATAAGAATTAATGTAAATACAATTAATCCGTTCCAGACAAAAATATTCACAAAAAAATATTTTTTTTAGCAATTAAATCGGTATTACATACCATTATTGAAGACTAATGCTGGCTTCTGGAAGATAGGGAGGAGGAAATAGGGAGGAGTTAGTTTTTGGAAGGGGACTTCCCCTCCAAAGGGACTTCAGGTAACAAGTCCCTCTCTGGGGTTACTTCCCTTCTTTTTCTTTTAATGCCACTAGGACCAGCTTGAGAGTCACTAGAACCCTGTCTAGAAAAGTAACTGTCCAGAGTGCTCTGTTTCTGGCACCTCTTTAACATTTCCCTGAAGTGGAACAAGGTTTTGTCACTAAACATATTGCAGATATGGCTTGTTTCAGCTTGGTCAGGATGGTGTTTTTCAACAAATGTCTAGACCTTAGTCCACATAGAACAAATTTCCTTAACCCTTTCGGGGTTTTGGCCGTACTAGTACGGCTTACGTGCCAGGGTTTTCGTCGTACTAGTATGCCCAAATTCTAGCGCCCTCAAATCAAGCAAAAACAGGCTGTTAGGCCTAGATGTGAGAGAATGGGTCTGTGCAGTCAGTGTGCGCAGTATAAAAAAATCCTGCACCACACAGTGCATAATGAGAAAAAAAAAAACTGTTTTTGGTTTAAAACAGCGACTTTGCAGTCTATTTTCGTATGATATTTATGCTTGTATTCTCATTTTCTTAGTCTCATTTGATAGAATGGATGATATATTACAGAAATAGAGATAATTTTGACTTGTTTCACAATGACAAGTACCTTGAAACTGAGCGCAAAGTAGCAAAAATGTTTGATTTTTGCAGATGTTCAAGAGTAAACAAATCACGCCATGCGTCCAATACACATCAACTGGGTAGTCTAATATTTTTGCACAAGTGCGCTGATATTATTTATATCATTTTTACAATGATGCAGTTGTATACATAACAGTAAATCTTCTATTTTTTGTGAGAAAAATTCAAAATGGAAAGCAAAAGTAATGTAAAAGGGGCATGGAGACGTGACTAATGAACAGATAAAATGTTATTTGAGTGCCAGGAATGTCTGTCTCATTTATTCTGGACCCTATTTTGAAATTGGCATCTTTTGAAATTTGTGTAAAATTGGCCAAATTGCCAATTTCTGACTACCTTATTGGGTAGTTGAAATCGGTAAATTGGCGGTTTCTTGTACTCAATTGATAGAACAAATGGAATTCTAGCGAAATGGCTATAATTTTAGTAGACTGAAACATTGGAATTTGCCGAAAATAGGGCTCAAAGTGGGCGAAATCGCCGATGCGTAAATGTCATCGATACCGCTAAATTCGCGAAATCATATTTCCATTAGTTTTCGATCAAATTTCATAATTTTGGTGTCGTTATGATCGGAAAAAGATTCTTTTATCATTTCATAAGAAAAAATAATTTTTTTTCCCGAAAAATTTGCGACCCTGAGAACGAGTTTGGGAGAGGGCGTTGCAACCCCCAATGGGTTAATCTCTGCAGAAGGCACCTCCTTCTCTTCCTTTTCCTCCTCCTCCTTTTCTGAAGCAATTGCCTGAACTTTGGTCTGATGAAGTTCCACTTCCAGTTGTTGCAGCTCTTCAGTAGTTAGCTCTAGCCTGTGGTCCTCCACCAACTCTTCCACATCCTCACCACTCACCTCCAACCCCAGGCTGTTCCCCAATGTCACAATATCTTCCACAACAGGCACAGGGTCATCAGCCGCAAATCCTTCAAAATCCCTCTGTTGGACACAATCCGGCCACAGTGGTCTCCAAGCAGAGTTCAAAGTCCTGGTAGTCACTCCCTCCCAAGCCTTACCTATAAGGCCTATGCAGTTGTAGACATTGAAGTGATTCTTCCAGAACTCTCTAAGGGTCAATTCAGTGTCTGAGGTCATTTCAAAGCACTTCTGAAACACTGCTTTGGTGTACAGTTTCTTGAAGTTAGAAATGACCTGCTGGTCCATGGGCTGGAGAAGAGGAGGAGTGTTAGGCGGCAAGAACTTAACTTTTATAAATTTGAAGCCCCTAGACATTTTGTCTTCCAAGTCTGGAGGATGTGCAGGAGCATTGTCCAGTACCAGGAGGCACTTGAGTCCCAAATTGTTATCCTGAAGGTATTTTTTCACACTTGGGCCAAACACATCATCAACTCAGTCTTTGAAAATTGACCTTGTGACCCATGCATTTTGATTTGATTTCCACATCACACACAATCTTTTCTTGTGGACATTGTGTTTCTTGAACACACTGGGAGTTTCAGAGTGATACACGAGTAAAGGCTTTACTTTGAAATCCCCATTTGCATTGCTACACAACATTAGAGTTAGCCTGTCTTTCATAGGCTTGTGTCCTGGCAATGTCTTTTCCTCCTGCGTGATGTAGGTCCTGTTGGGCATTTCCTTCCAAAACAGGCCTGTTTTGTCACAGTTAAACACTTGTTGGGGTTTCAGATTTTCACTCTTTATGTAGTCCTGAAATTCCTGCACAAACTTTTCAGCAGAATGTTTGTCTGAACTTGCAGCCTCACCATGCCTTACAACACTGTGTATGCCACTACGCTTCTTAAATCTCTCAAACCAGCCTTTGCTGGCCCTAAATTCACTACCAGCAGCACTTGTTCCAGGAGTTTTCTTCACAAGATCTTCATGCAAACGTCTTGCCTTCTCACAAATAACAGACTCCACTACACTGTCTCCCACTATTTGTTTTTCTTTAATCCACAATAACAATAACTGTTCCATTTGCTCCATTATTGGTGACCTTTGTTTCGTTACAAAAGCTACTCCTTTGGCAACTTCAGCCTCCTTGATCTGTTCTTTTTTTGACAGTATGGTTGTAATTGTTGATTTGTTTTTCCCAAACATCCTGGCAAGTTCCAGCACCCGCATACCACTCTCATATTTCTCAATCACTTCTCTTAAATTCCATCGTGTTTCTCACTCTCTTTGCCACAGGAACTTTACTAGGAACTTTCTTGGGAGCCATGGTTACTTATTTCGCAGTTGCACTGGCAAAAAACAATGGAAAACAAGCGAAATGTCTGGATCAATGAGCAGAAGCTTCCTTATGCACCGAGAGAGACAGCCAAACTGAAGCGCAAGCGGCCCCAGGCGGCAGGTTGACGCGTCCTATACGACGCTAACCGGAATAACGGCCGCTAACTGGGAGCCGTAAAACCGGCCGCTAACAGGAACATCTGCGAACAGAGCGAACAAATCGCGTAACGAACGCTTTTTTCGCAAACTTTTTTTCGCACGTAGCGAACATTTACTCGTGAAGCGAACTGTACTAGACCTGTCTGCCTGCCCCGCACATGCGGGGTGAGACGGACGCCAGTCAAGCGTTGTTTACACTTGAGAGAATAGTATCTATGGTCGTAAGGAGAGAAAGATCGCGAGCTTGGCCAGCATTCTGGATCGTGATGATGCAAGTGCCGCTCTTGAGAGCGTGAAATGAGATATCTTTACCTACGCGCTCTTTCAAACATTCACAATACATTTGTTGTGTTTATTGTTGGTTAAGTGATTGTCACTGTGAAATAAGTCACCATGGGTCCAAAGAAGCTTCCTAGTGGCACCCCTGTGGTAAAGAGAGTGAGGACCACCATCGAACTGAAAAAAGAGATTTGTGAAAAATATGAGAGTGGCGTACGTGTGAGTGAGCTTTCCAGGATGTACAAGAAAAATAAATCTAGTATCGACACTATCCTGGCAAAGAGAAATGAGATCAAGGAAGCTAATATTGCAAAAGGGGTTGATGTGTTAACGAAAAAGAGATCGAAAACAGTGGATGAGGTTGAGAAGTTGTTGGTGTGGATAAACAATAAACAATTAGCAGGTGATAGTATTTCCATGGCGAAAATTTGTGAAAAGGCAAGGAAGTTGCACGCAGATCTTGTCAAGACAATGCCTGGAACCAGTGCTGAGGAGAGTGATTTTAACCCTTTGGGGGGTCCAAGGGGTCTCTCTGAAACTCGTTCTCAGGGTCCACGAATTTAAAAAAAAAATTTTTTTTTATGAAATGATAGAGAATCTTTTTCCGATCATAACACCACAAAAATTATGAAATTTTATCGAAAACTAACGGAATTATGCTTTCGCGAAGTTAGCGGTTTCCATGACATTTACGAATCGGCGATTTCGCCCACTTTGAGCCCTATTTTCGGCAAATTCCAATGTTTCAGTTTACTAAAATTATAGCTATTTCGCTAGAACTCCATTTCTTCTATCGATTGAGTACAAGAAACTGCCTATTTACCAATTTCAACTACCCAAAATAGAAGATGGCAATTTGGAAAATTTCACACAAATTTCAAACGATGCCAATTTCAAAATAGGGTCCATAATAAACAAGGCAGACATTCCTGGCACTAAAATAACATCTTCTCTGTTCATTAGTCACGTCTCAAGGCCCCTCTTACATTACTTTTGCTTTCAATTTTGAATTTTTATTCTCACAAAAAATAGAAGATTTACTGTTATGTATATAACTGCATCATTGTAAAAATGGTATAAATAATATCAGCGCACTTGTGCGCTGGACGCATTGTGTGATTGGACGCATGGTGTGATTTGTTTACTCTTGAACATCGGCCAAAATCGAACATTTTCCCTACTTTGCGCTCAGTTTCAAGGTATACTTGTCATCGTGAAACCAGTCAAAATTATCTCTATTTCTGTAATATATCATCTATTCTATAAAATGAGACTAAGAAAACGAGAATACAAGCATAAATACCATACGGAAATGGACTGCAAAGTCGCTGTTTTAAACCAAAAACACGGTCAGTTTTTTTTTCCTCATTATGCACTGTGTGGTGCAGGAATTTTTTTATACTTGAAGACACTGCAAGACTCCAAGTAGACATAAACCAAATCTTTAAATGGGCTGCAGAAAACAATATGAAGTTCAATGATGAGAAATTTCAATTACTCAGATACAGAAAACGTGAGGAAATAAAAATCTCATCGGAGTACAAAACTAATTCCTACCACACAATAGAGCGAAAAACTAATGTCAAAGACCTGGGAGTGATCATGTCAGAGGATCTCACCTTCAAGGACCATAACATTGTAGCAATTGCATCTGCTAGAAAAATGACAGGATGGATAATGAGAACCTTCAAAACCAGGGATGCAAAGCCCATGTTGACACTTTACAAATCGCTTGTTCTATCTAGGCTGGAATATTGCTGCACACTAACTGCACCTTTCAAGGCAGGTGAAATTGATGACCTTGAAAATGTGCAGAGAACCTTCACGGCACGAATAACTGCGATAAACCACCTCAATTACTGGGAACGCTTGAAGTTTCTAAACCTCTACTCCCTACAACGCAGGCGGGAGAGATACATTGTTATATACACGTGGAAAATTCTCGAGGGATTAGTACCAAACTTGCACACGAAAATCACTCCCTACGAAAGCAAAAGACTCGGCAGGCGATGTAACATCCCCCAAATGAAAAGCAGGGGTGCCACTAGCACGTTGAGGGACAACACAATAAGTGTCAGGGGCCCAAGATTGTTCAACTGCCTCCCAGCATACATAAGGGGATTACCAACAAACCCCTGGCTGTCTTCAAGCAGGCACTGGACAGGCACCTAAAGTCGGTATCTGACCAGCCAGGCTGTGGTTTGTATGTTGGACTGCGTGCGGCCAGCAGTAACAGCCTGGTTGATCAGGCTCTGGTCCAACATGAGGCCTGGTCACAGACCGGGCCACAAGGGCATTGACAACTGGAATTCTCTCCAGGTAAACACTGACCGCACAGACCCATTCTATCACATCTAGGCCTAACAGCCTGTTTTTGCTTGATTTGAGGGCGCTAGAATTTAGGCGTACTAGTACGTCAATAACCACAGTGCGTAAAACGTACTTGTATGACCATAACCTCGAAAGGGTTAAAGCCCGCAGAGGCTGGTTTGAGAGGTTTAAGAAACGTAGTGGCATACACAGTGTTGTGAGGCATGGTGAGGCAGCCAGCTCAGACAAACGTGCAGCTGAAAAGTTTGAGAGTGAATTTAAGGGGTTCGTAGAGGCTGAAGAATTTCTCCCCCAACAAGTGTTTAATTGTGATGAAACAGGCCTGTTTTGGAAAAAAATGCCCAACAGGACCTTCATTACTCAGGAGGAAAAGGCACTGCCAGGACACAAGCCTATGAAAGACAGGCTAACTCTTATGATGTGTGCCAATGCCAGTGGTGATTTTAAAGTGAAGCCTTTACTGGTGTATCACGCAGAAAATCCCAGAGCCTTCAAGAAACACAATGTTAACAGAAATTATTTGTGTGTGCATTGGAATGCTAACACTAATGCATGGGTCACTAAGGACTTTTTCATGGAATGGTTGACTGGAGTGTTTGGCCCTAGTGTGAAGAAATACCTCTTGGAAAAGAAATTGCCACCCAAGTGCCTCCTGGTACTGGACAATGCTCCTGCTCATCCTCACAACTTGCAAGAGTTGTTGCCTGACAACTTCAATTTCATCAGAGTGAAGTTCTTGCCTCCTAACACCACTCCTCTCATCCAGCCCATGGACCAGCAGGTCATTGCAAACTTCAAGAAACTGTACACCAAAGCAGTGTTTCAGAAGTGCTTTGATGTGACCTCAGACACTGCATTGACCCTAAGAGAGTTCTGGAAAGATCACTTCGGTATCGTGCATTGCATAGGCCTTATAGGTAAGGCTTGGGAGGGAGTGACTTCCAGGACTTTGAACTCTGCTTGGTGACCACTGTGGCCAGATTGTGTTGAAAAGAGGGATTTTGAGGCTGACCCTGACGACCCTGTGCCTGTTGTGGAAGATATTGTGGCATTGGGGAACAGCCTGGGGTTGGAGGTGAGTGGTGAGGATGTGGAAGAGTTGGTGGAGGAGCACAAGGTAGAGCTAACAACTGAAGAGCTGCAAGAACTGGAAGTGGAACAGCATCAGACCAGAGCTGAGGGTATTGCTTCACAGGAGGAGGGAGAGAGTGTGAAGGAGGTGCCTTCTTCAGTGCTTAAGGACATGTGTACAAAGTGGAATGAGTTACAGACATTTGTTGAAAAACACCACCCTGAGCAAGCTGAAATGAGCCATCTGTGCAACCACTTCAGTGACAGAGCCATGTTGTACTTCAGGAAAGTATTAGTCGCCAGAAACAGAGGACTGTGGACAGTTATTTCACGAGGCAGGGATCCAGTGACTCTTAAGCTGGTCCTAGTTGCATTAAAAGACAAAGAAGGGAAGTAACCCCAGAGAGAGGGACTTGTTACCTGAAGTCCTTTTGGAGGGGGATTCCCCTTCCAAACACTAAGCGCACTCTCACTCCTCCCTATCTTCCAGATGCCAGCAAGTCTCTTCAATAAAGGTAAGTAAATATTATTTTAAATGTTTAATTATAAATTTAATCTTTACCAAATTAATTTTTTGTGAATATTTTTGGATGTCTGGAACGGATTAATTGTTTTTACATTATTTCTTATGGGAAATAAGGTTTAGAATTGCGAACTTTTCGTGTAAAGTACTAGCTCCTGGAATGGATTAAGTTCGTTAGTTGAGGGACCACTGTATTTGGAAGTGGCCATGTCGGCAGATTGTTTTGTGAAAGACGAAGTGAACCATAGCATCGATGAGAGGAAAAAAGTATGTAGTGTTGAAGCATCTGTGGAATGAAAAAAGTTTATAAAGAACAAAAAGGCACAATGCCATGACTGGAACAATACCCAAATAACCCATACAGTAGCCCTCAGTTATCGGCCGTAATCAGTTCCAGAAGCTCGGCCTAACACCGAAATTGCCGTTAACCGAATTAATATTTCCCATAAGAATTAATGTACGTAAATACAGTGGACCCTCGCCATTCGAACACTCCAAAACTCACCCTTTTATGCAAGTTTATTTTTGTAAGTGCTTTTATAAGTTTATTTTTGGGGGTCTGAAATGGACTAATCTAATTACATGTACATCATTCTTTATGGGAATAAATTCGTTTGGTAACAACACTTGAACAGCATTCTGGAATGAGGGTGAGTTTTGGAGTGTTCGAATAGCGAGGGTCCACTGTACAATTAATCTGTTCCAGACAAAAATATCAACAAAAAATAATTTTTTTTAACAATTAAATAAGTATTACTTACCTTTATTGAAGACTAATGCTGGCTTCTGGAAGATAGGGAGGAGGAAAGAGGGAGGAGTTAGTGTTTGGAAGGGGAATCCCCCTCCATAAAAACTTAAGGGAGGGGCGAGCCTTTTTCAAGAGATTAGGAAAGGAAGATTGAAAAATTTTGGAAAAAAATGTTTTCTTACCAACAAATAGTGCATCATTCTTGCAACATTTTGGTGTAATCAGCTTGTTTATATCGTATTTCCTAGTATGTTTTTTCTTCAAATGTATTTAATTTTGTTCTTGCTGTCATAAATAATACATGTTGCCAATTAGTGTTTTTTTTTTTTTAGTTTTATCTCTGCAAAAATTACAATTTTTATGATTATTTCATTAAAAAACTCTACATAGCAACATCTCTGATGCCTCCATTCAAGTGCAGCGACTCATGCCACCTCAGTGGCCTCTGGGGTCTCAACAAGTGCTGATGCATGCAACTCGCTGAGATTTAGCGCGCCATATCCATAGAGTTTCACAGAAAAAAAATATATTAATAACTCGGAAATAAGTTATTGACATTGTGTGTAATGTTTTGCGAAAAGTATTAATAGGATTGTCATGATTTTTTCACACGTTATTGAGTAATGATGGCTCTACAACCACCCATGAAGGATTTCCGATATCTTTTACTGCTTTGTTTTTATTGATTTTTTTTCCCACAAAATAAAAGCAAAAACAAAATCACTAACTTCATCATTTTTTATAATGGAATCTATTGACATTTTTGCTAAAATTTGTGACCCCTAAAATTTGGCACTTTTAATTTTTTTCTATCTAACCTAAAGGCAAAAAATCATAACAAAGACAGTGTATAGGTTTTTAAAAGCTGTATAAATCACTGTAAAAAGTCTCATTGAAATTAGACCAAAATAAAGAAAAAAAACCGTGAATTCATTCGCCCCTCCCTTAAGGTAGCAAAGCCCTCTCTGGGGTTACTTTCCTTCTTTGTCTTTTAATGCCACTAGGACCAGCTTGAGTCACTGGACCCCTGTTGCACAACATATCTGTCCAGAGTGCTCTGTTTCTGGCATCTCTTTGATTTCCCTGAAATGGGACAAGGTTTTGTCACTAAACCTGTTGCAGATATGGCTTGTTTCAACTTGGTCAGGGTGGTATTTCTCCACAAAACTTTGCACATCATTCCACTTTGCACAAATCTCCTTAATGAATGAAGAAGGCACCTCCTTCACTCCCTCTTCCTCCTCCTGTGAAGCAAGTTCCTCAACTGTGGTCTGATGCTCTTGCAGATGAAGCTCTTCCAGCTCTTCAGTGGGTAGCTCTTCCCTGTGGTCGTCCACCAACTCTTCCACATCCGGGCCACTCACTCCAACTCCAGGAACTTCCCCAATGCCACAATAGAGTCCACAGGGTCGGTAGGGTCAGGGTCAGCCTCAAACCCTTCAAAATCCCTCTTGGACACAACCTGGTCACAATTTTCTCCAAGCAGAGTTCAAAGTCCTGGAAGTTACTCCAGTACCAGGAGGCACTCGAGTGACAATTTCTTTTCCAGGAGGTATTTTTTCACACTTGTGACCCATGCCTTATTATTAGCTTTCCACATCACACACAATCTATTCTTGACGACATTGTTTTTCCTTGAACACACTGGGATTTTCAGAGTGATACACCAGTAAAGGCTTCACTTTGAAATCCCCACTAGCATTACTACACAACAAGAGAGTTAGCCTGTCTTTCATAGGCTTGTGTCCTGGCAGTGCCTTTCTCTTGCATGATATAGGTCCTGTTTGGCATTTTCTTCCAAAACAGGCTTGTTTCGTCATAATTAAACACTTGTTGGGGTTCAAAATTTTCAGCCTCTATGTACCCCTTGAATTCCTGAACAAATGTTTCAGCCGCACATTTGTCAGAACTTGCATCCTCACCATGCCTTACAACACTGTGCACTACGCTTCTTAAATCTCTCAAACCAGCCTTTGCTGGCCCTAAATTCACTACCAGCAGCACTTGTTCCAGGAGTTTTCTTCACAAGATCCTCATGCAACTGCCTTGCCTTCTCACAAATAATAGACTCCACAACACTGTCTCCCACTATTTCTTTTTCCTTAATCCACAATAACAATAACTTTTCCATATTTTCCATTATTGGTGACCTTTGTTTCTTTAGAAAAGTTACTCCTTTCGCAACGTTAGCGTCCTTAATTTGTTCTTTCTTTGCCAGGATAGTTGTAATTGTAGATTTGTTTTTCCCGTACATCCTGGCAAGTTCCAGCACCCGCATACCACTCATATTTTTCAATAAATTCTTGCTTAAATTCCATGGTGTTTCTCACTTTCTTTACCACAGGAACTTTACTAAGAACTTTCTTTGAAGCCATGGTTACTTATTTCGTAGTTGCACTGACAAAAAACCTACGAAAAACAAGCAAAATGTTTGGATGAATGAGCAGAAGCTTCCTCATGCACCTAGAGACATAGGCAAACTGAAGCACAAGCGGCCCCAGCCAGCGGATGGACGCATCCCATACGGCCTATCACTGAAATAACGGCCGATCACCGGAAGCCGAAAAATCGGCTGATCACCGAGTTGGCCGATATCAGGAACAGCTGATAACCGGGGGTCCACTGTACATAGGAGAGAGGAGCTTAATATTACTTTTCGGTCTGATTTGGACCAATGATAAAATCAGTGTGACTTAGTCAGTGGTCCAAGTTGGACCGAAACATTGTCATGAGGTCCTCTATCCTATGTATGGGTTATTTGTGAAAAGTTTATCTATGGAGGGAAAAGTGGGAATGTACCAAAATATTGTGGCACCAACACTTTTCTATGGGTGTGAGGCATTGCAGTGAGAAAGAAGCTGGAGGTAGTAGAGATCTCATATTTGAGAGCAATGTGTAGTCACCATTATACAGAGAATTTGTAGTGTGGAGATTCAGAAGGCAGAAGGTAGGGGTGGGGGTTATTGAGGCAGTTGGGGCTTTTTTAGAGGGAGCAAAATAGGATAATTAAGAGGGTAGAGAGTATGTATGTATGTATGTACAGTGCTAGTCACGGCATTATGCCGGGTGAGCGCCCTGGCATAATGCCTTGACGAAAATCAAAGGCCTACCATACAGGGGGGTCTTTTTTTGTCAGTGCATTATGCCGGGTAGCAGCTGTTAGCATGACGTCACGGCCTGCCGCCACACTCCACAGTGACTCCTCAGTGTTCATGTGGCTGCCGTGGTGAGAGGAAGTGTTGCACTTTTGTCTCTCGTCCACCCCATCTTTTGTCGGGTGATCCCTTTGGTTTTGGGGCTATATATGTTTGATTATGGGTAAAAGGAAGTCTTTAACACCTTAAAGTATAGCTCAAATCATAGGGCTTCATGAAGCTGGGCACCAGACGAAAGAAATAGTGGAGAATGTTGGTGTGTGAGCTTTCAATGAGGAACTGGGTGCAGAATTTCAAGGCTGGTGGCGGTGTAGAGTTACCGTCTGCCAAACCTCGGCCTGGCCCCTCAAAGAAGACATCTGTTTGTACCTAACTGTGTTAAAGAAGCAGTTAAAGAGCACACCTAAGATAACTGCTAGAGAATTGAAAGAAAAGAACCCACATCTTCTCTCAGAGGTGTCTGTAAGAACTGTTAACAGATGTGTGTCAGAACTGGGCTACGCTAGTCACTGCCAGGTTAAGAAACTGATTCTCTCCAAGCCACAGAAGAGACGTAGGCTGGATTATGCAAAGAAATATCTTCACTGGACTCCTCAACAGTGGTCTGAAGTACTTTGGAGTGATGAAGCAACCTTCACCGTCACCTGTAACCATGGGGGATGTGTACTGGCCCAGAGGTAGTGACCCGCTAGACCCACGCTACACCTGTGAGACCACCAAACACTCAGACTCGCTCATGGTTTGGGGGTGTTTCAGTGCTCAGTGTTTTGGTGAACTCGTTGTGCTTCCCAAAAACCAGTATATGAACCAGTATAATTACCTGGCGTTATTGTGTCAATTTACATGAGGCGTTTGACAAGTGTGGGGCTACTGTTTTTATGTAGGACTGTGCACTGTGTCATACTGCCAAATCTGTAGTTCAGTGGCTTAAGGACTGTGAAGTGAGGTTCTTTAATGACTGGCTAGGCAATTCCCCAGACCTAAACTCTATTGAGAACCTCGGGTCAATAGTGAAACAAAGTTTACTGGGCAAGGATATCAGTTCCATCTCGCGGCTGGAGGCTGCTCTACATGAGGCATGGACTAATATACCTCCCCTAACCCTCAAGAATTTGTGAGTGTCTTCCTACATAGCTGAGAGATGTGATTAAGCATAAAGGACACAGCACCAAGTATTAAAACCTCAGTAAGTGTGCAAATAAATGTACAGTGGACCCTCGCTATTCGAACACTCCAAAACTCACCCTCATTCCAGAATGCTGTTCAAGTGCTGTAACCAAACGAATTTATTCCCATAAGGAATGATGTAAATTAGATTAGTCTATTTCAGACCCCCAAAAATACACTTATAAAAGCACTTACAATAATAAACTTACATAAAAGGGTGAGTTTTGGAGTGTTCGAATAGCGAGAGTCCACTGTATTGTAATCTTTCATGGTATGCGTTTGTGTTTTGGTATGTGTGTGGGGGAGGGGTGGCATAATGCTGCCTGTATGTATATACAGTGGTACCTCGAGTTTTGAACTTAATCCGTTCCAGGAGCTAGCCCTAAAGTCGAAACGTCCTGAAGTCGAAGCAATATTTCCCATAAAAAATAATGTAAATCCAATTAATCTGTTCCTGCTGTCAGGAGGCATGACAAAATAGTGTACTTCAATATGACGCTGTTATCAATTCTTCAGCTTATTTATCTATCACAATTCATCTAATATGACATAATAAACAATATAAATAACATAAAATCCTGATATACACTCTAGAATGAATAAAATATGTATGTCATTACGTATGTGGTGGCGGGCATTCTTGCTCCAGCTATGATAACGTCTTCCCATTCTTTCCTCCTTCAGATGTGTTAGTATAAGAGAAAACTGAGTATCTTGTGGGGTTCGAGAGATATATAGGTTGTCAAAGGACACACACTGTAGGATGGTTACGGTATATTAACTGAGTCTGAGAGGAGGAGTACCCGGCACGTCTGTCCAGCTTTATGTCGGCCTAGGGAGGGAGGGCGAGGCCTCTGACGTAGTAGCCACATGGAGCGGGAGCTCTGATGTCACAGTAACAAGGGAGCATACATGTAACGTCTGGGGTTACTATACTGTAATACACTACACAAGTGTATACATATTTACTGACACAACAGCTCGGCCATGTTACGTATGACGTCTCGGCATACTAGACAACTCTATAGGCTGAACAGACAGGTGCACTGGGGTGAATCTATACGATAGCAAACACATTATAACTTAGAACTAATTAAGACTAATCACACTTCTTGAGTTAATGGTTCTCAAGAGAATTTTAATGGATCTTGAGATAATGCATTATATATATATATATACAGTAGACCCTCATTTAGCACGACTTTATGTTGCGCGTTTTGGGTATTACGCGATTGAAGAATTGCGGCACATTTTTATCTAACACGACGTAAACCTTATATTACGCGATTCGCTGGAGGGGAAAAATTTTGAGCCCGCGGTCGCCTGCAGTAGGTTAAACCATTGAGTCAGTGGGGGTCCTACTAAGGGTGGCTATGAGCCACAACAAGTGTTTAATGCTGACGAGACAAGTGTTTTCTGGAAGAAAATGCCAACATGAACTTATATCAGTCAGCAAGAGAAAAGTGCACCAGGCTTCAAGACAGCAAAGGATCGCTTCACCTTGCTCCTTTTGGGTAATGCATCAGGTGATTTCAAGTGTAAGCCCATGGTTATTTACCGCACAAAATAAGTTTATTCAGGTATACAGAGATAGTTACATTGATTATCAT
This sequence comes from Cherax destructor, assembly GCA_009830355.1. Taxonomy (NCBI): domain Eukaryota; kingdom Metazoa; phylum Arthropoda; class Malacostraca; order Decapoda; family Parastacidae; genus Cherax; species Cherax destructor. Next base: position 47,273 of record WNWK01015603.1, read on the forward strand.
ACATAGCAGCATATGTGTAGAGAACCTAGGATAACCCAAAGTGTTATCCTAGAGAACCTAGGATAACCCAAAGTGTTATCCTAGAGAACCTAGGATAAC